>JANAVB010042419.1:5396171-5473671 GCA_029216955.1 Iris pallida | reverse complement strand
TAGATAGATATATATTGGATATGTATAGTATCTTAGTTTTAGAGATTAAGTTAGATATTCATATATTAGAGTTAAGGTACTTGGTATCTTGAGATTCCAAGTGGTATCTTGAGATATCTTGGGATATCTTAGGATACCATAGATATTAGATATTAGATATTAGGATATGTTGTGTTAGTTAGATATTGTGTTAGAGTGTCTAGACATGGAGATATCTTAGATGTTAGTCTATGTTAGTTTCTAAGTCAGATAGTATCTTGGGATAATAGGAATTTGTATCTTAGGATTCTAATGTTGGTAGCTTAGGATATTGGTTTTACCTTCACCAAGGTATAGTGGTTTACCCTATTGTAGGCTAAGATATTGGGATTACCTCCAAGGTAATGAGTTTACCCTATGTTAAGGCAAGGTATTGGGTTACCTTCAAGGTATTGGGCTTGCCTGGGATACCAAGGTTAGATATATAAGTTATTGGTTAGCTAGTGGCTTGAGGGTATATAGATAGATACTAGATATTTAGGATGGGTATTGGGTATTAAGATATATGTTTGACTAGACTAAGGTATTTGACTTCCAACCAAGGTATTGGTATTGGAATACCAATATGGATAGGGTATTAGGTTATCTTGGTAGGTAATGGTTAGAAGTGGGTTATCTTGGTAGGTAATGATTAGAAGTAGGTTATCTTGGTAGGTAATGGTTAGACTTGGATTATCTTGATAGGTAATGGTTTGAAGTGGGTTATCTTGGTAAGTATGGTTAGACTTGGATTATCTTGGTAGGTAATGGTTAGAAGTGGGTTATCTTGGTAGGTAATGGTTAGACTTGGGTTATCTTAGTAGGTAATAGTTAGGAATGAGATACTTGACTTAGATTTGATCATGTTTGACCAAGGTTGACTGTTTTGACTCAAAAGTCAACTGCAAGTCAACATTTGACCTAGATTGGACTAAGAGTTAACCAGAGTTGACCAGTTGATCAAAAGTCAACTATGAGTCAACCCTTAGACAGTTTGATCTAGATTGGATTAGAAGTTGACCAGAGTTGACTAGTTGACCAAAAGTCAACTGTAGGTCAACCCTTGACGTACATTGACCTAGTTTGACGTTGTTTGACTTACCTTGACCTTGTTTGACTTTGTTTGACTTACCTTAACCTAGTTTGACTTTGTTTGACTTACCTTAACCAAGTTTGACTTTGTTTGACTTACCATGACTTAGTATGACTTAGCATGACCTAGTTTGATCTAGTTTGACTTAGTTGACTTGGTGTGACATAGTATGACTGAGTTTGACCTAGATTTGCATGGCATACACTAGAAATCATGCCTAACATTGTTAAACCCTATTTAACTCCTGCATATCTCGTCTTTAGGTCTGTAACTTCACTGGAGCCTCGATACACTGTTTACATTTTCCATCAGATCTCAGGCGAGTATATTCTCTGATAATATTAGTGTTTTATAATATCATCTATGTTTCTTGTATCTAGTGTATATATCCTTGTTCTTTTGACACATCGTTCACACGGATTAGTATTTATATGGAATCCGTCATGAAATGTTATTCCTTGTATTACTTGGTATATATTGTGCAAGCCTTTCTTGTTCATTGTACGTGGTATAGACACGATTCATGCGAGGGTCTCGCGACCTTCTCAGAGATTCCGTGTCATAACATATCATGGTTGGATCTACTGTATTAGTCGTGGGCGGAGAGTATTAGTGTAGATATGTGGTCAATTCTCTCTTATGCAACTATTGTGATTGTGAGTGTTAATCATACACCCCACGTATGATGAACCAGGCCATGAAGCTATTGTGTAAGTACCCAAGCCGGCCACATGTCGTAGCTAGTACTCATACTCCTAGATAGATGATTCTTGATTCTTATACATGCTATGATCAGTTTTACTTGCCATTATTCTATTTCTAGTTTATATCTTTTACCTTGCCATGCTACTTACATGTACAGTCCATTACTCTTGTATATTCTCTCTATTTTCTGCTATATTTTCAATATCGTCTAACTAGAACTGTTATTGGAGATTTTGTGCTCGTTCCATCCTGACTGGATATGTTGACAAAATTTTACAGTTATGGCGAGGAGGAGTGTCCTACCTACTACGGTCCCCATGACGTAGTTCTCTTAGACTTGGAGACCCTATTTCAGCAGGGGTTAGCTCCAGCCGATGAGGCTTTAGAGTAGCTTAGCTAGATTAGTTTGGTACTGGACTTTGTCTCTGGACTTTGTCTCCAGATTACATTTTTGGCTTGTTATTATTTTAGTATTTGTATTTGAGATTGTTGACTCTGGATTTGTATTATTTTTGTGTTGGACTTTCAGGGTGATATTTTCATATCTTGTTGTCTTTATCTTTCAGTGTCATCTTTTCTTCTTAGAATTTATGATTGAGTATATTATATTGTCATTACTTATCCTCCGTTCGGAGTTGACCATTCTCGACAGGTTTTGATGTTTGAACTGTTGTTAGATAGTAGACCTAGACAGCGTTCTATGCCGTTTCTACGACGTAGGCTAGGATGTTGTCTCACACTCGTGCCCTTACTCCATGTGCGGGTTGTGACAATATGACTGCTAAATATGTGAAGTCTTGTGCGATCTCTAAAAAGTTAGAGATCAAGTTATGCAAACAGATCATCCCAGTTACACGGCCTAAGGTTAGTCCTTATACCAAGCATACACCACAAAGGACTAAACCAAATAAAGCACCTAAGCAACATGCTTCTCAAAATCATGCTTTCACATACAGGTTTCTAATAAAGACACAAGAAATTTGTCAACACAGAAACCAAGAACACAATTTCAAAAATTATGTGCATATACTGTGGTACATACGGGCACATATTACAGTATTGTAGAGCTAAAAAGCTTGTTGACACAAATTTACTGGCTTGGATTTCTAAGACTAATCATAATAGACCCTTGAAGAAATGGGTACCAAAGGATTCATCTACTCGTTTTTTAGGTGGACCCTCAACCCTCGCATGATAAAAGTAAGTGGATACTCGATAGCGGATGTTCGCGGCACATGACTGGTGATGCATCTTTATTCGCTATTCTATCGATAAAGAAAGAAGGATATGTTTCCTTCGGCAACAATCTGAGATGTGATATTATAAGTAATGGTACTGTTGTTATATCTTCCTATCTAGAAATAAAAGATATTTGCCTAGTCACAGAATTGAAACATAACATACTGAGCATAAGTCATTTGGCAGATAATGGTTATGGCATCAATTTTGTGAAAGAAAAATATTCTATATATGAGATGTCAATTAGGAATACCGTATATGAAGGGATTAGGGAAGATAATATTTATATTTTCTTTCTAGAACGTATTAACGATGCAGGTAAGTGCCTAGTAGCCAATCAGGATGAAAGCTGGCTATGGCACATAAGGCTAGGATATGTAAATATGGACATTATCTTAAGGCTATACACTAAAAAGCTGGTAAAAGGACTCCCAGAAATTACCTTCAAGAGAGAGATGGTATATTCAGACTGCAAAATGAACAAGGCAACTAGGTCATCCTTTAAATCCTTCAACGCTATAAGCGCTTGTAGACCTTTGCAGTTGATTCATATGGATTTGTTTGGTCCTAGTAGAGTCGCTAGTCTTGGCGGTAAACTCTACACTTTTGTTATATTTGATGATTTCTCTCGTTGTACTTGGGTGTACTTTTTATCAAACAAAGTGATGCTATTTTGAATTTCAAGTATTTTATAAAAAGGTACAAAACGAAAAAGGTTTAATGATTACTCGAATCCGAAATGATCATGGTGGCGAATTCTAAAATACTGATTTTAAAAAGTTTTATGATGATAGTAGATATTACCACGAGTTTTCTTGTCCTAGAACTCCTTAATAGAATGGTGTTGTGGAACGAAAGAATAGTACTCTAAGCGATATGGCTAAAGGCTTGTTAAATCACCATAATCTTCCTAAGTTCTTTTGTGCAGAAGTAAGTATAGTCTGTCATGTTTTGAATAGGGTGTTAATTTGACCTATATCGAAGAAAATTCCTTACAAATTATGGTTTGGAAGGATTCCAAATATTTCATATTTTAAAGTTTTTGGTTGTCGCTGTTTTATCCTGAACACCAAGGATAACTTGGGTAAGTTTGACTCGAAGGCAGACGAGAAAATATTTCTCGAGTATGCCACCAATAGTAAAGGATATAGATTTTTTAAGAAAAGATCTATGATTGTTGAAGAATATATTAATGTTACTTTTGATGAGCTCACTAGTCAGAGATCTAATGACAGTGATGATGAAGATGTACAAACCAAAGCAACTGAAGGTACTGCTACCAATGAAAGTTATCTGGAGAGTCTGCCAAAGAAGATAAAATTCATACCAGACCATCCAGAGACACTGGTAATAGGTGATGTATCTAAAGGAATAGGTACGCATTCTTCAACTAGAGATATAACAGCAAATATAGCTTTCATTTCTCAAGTAAAACCCAGGTCAGTAGCTTATGCTTTTTCTGATGAGTTTTGGATTGATGCCATGCAAGAGAAACTTAATCAATTTGAGTGGAACCAAGTTTGGAAACTTGTTGCTAAACCTATTGGTCAATCGATAATTGGTACTAAATGGGTGTTCCGAAATAAATTGAATGAGGATGGACACGTTGTACACAACAAAGCACGTATAGTGGCACAAGATTATAATAAAAAAGAAGGGATTAGCGAGACATATGCTCATGTTGCTAGACTAGAGTCCATTTGTATGTTTTGTGCATTTGCATGTTTTCATAATTTTAAACTTTTTCAAATGGACGTAAAAAGTGCATTTTAAACGATTTTTGAAGGAAGAAGTATTTACGAAGCAACCCCCTGGTTTTGAAGATTTTTAAAAACTTGATTACATTTTCAAGCTTAGAAAAGCGCTCTATGGTCTCACACAAGCACCACGTGCTTGGTATGAACGCCTAAGTGCTTTCCTACTTGAAAATAGTTTTTTTACAAGGAAGAGTTGATACAACCTTGTTTATCAAATCTTCAGTTGATAGTAATTTACTTACACAAATTTACGTTGATAACATTATTTTCGGTTCTACTAACGAAAAACTTTGTCAAGATTTTACTAAGTGTATGCAGAGTGATTTTAAAATGAGTATGATAGGAAAACTCAACTACTTTCTAGGACTCTAGCTCAAACAGCACTCGCAGGGAACCTTCATCAATCAAGCCAAGTACACGAAGATTTACTAAAGAAGTATGACTTCGACAACGCAAAACTTATCGGCACACCAATGGCAACATCAACAAGACTTGATACCGATAAAAGTGGCAAACCAATCAATCAGCGTAAGTATCGAGGTATGATTGGTAGTTTACTTTATTTAACTGCTAGTCGTCCTGATATCATGTTTGGCATTTATATTTGTGCATGATATCAAGCTAATCATAAGGAATCACACTTATGCGTCGTTAAGCGTACCTTCCGATACCTTAAATGAACTTCTACTGTCGGCTTATGGTATCCCAAAACTATATCGTTTGACTGAATCGGTTACTCTGATGTTGATTTTGCTTGATGCAAAGTAGACCATAAAAGTACCAGTGGTACGTGTTATTTCCTAGAAAAAGCCTTAGTCTCTTGATTTAGTGAGAAGTAAAACTCTATAAAATTACCAACAACTGAGGTCGAGTACATCGTCGTAGGACGTTGTTATGCTTAGATTTTATAGATGAAGCAAACCTTAGAAGACTATAATCTGTACTACACTAAGATTTCCATTTATTATGATAACACTACCACTATTAACTTGACTAAGAACCCCGTATGTCATTCACGCACTAATACGTCACCACTTTTTACGTGATTACCAACAACACGGGGATATCTGCTTAGAATTATTGACACATATTATCAACTAGCAAACATTTTCATAAAACCACTATCTGAAGATCGTTTCAATTATCTGCGTCGAGAGTTAGACGTACTTGAATTTTCAGAGTCATAATGCGTCATGATTAATAAAAATACTTAAAACTTGATATTCACTAATTTATTAATTGAAATTATTTTGGGTATAAGCTGAAAGGGTCCTTCTGTCATACAGGCATAAATAGCCTGAAGCGAGATGGTGTACTAGTCTTCGGACTACCGCTAGCTAGGATCCGGCCCCTACAGCTAACCCAAAGTGATGAATATTAATTAAATTAAAGAGTTAGAAGTTATTGAGTTGTTTTTATCATTCATTACACATAAAATGACCTAAAATTTGAGTGGCCGAACTCGGACCGAATTCGAACCGAACTCGGACCGAGTTCTGATCGAGTTCGGGCCAAACTCTGTGGGGACATTTTCTATAACGGTAGTGAACCAACAACCCCCCTTCCCTATTCTACTTTCTTCTTTCTTCCGAATACCGCCTCCAAACCCTAAAAACCTAACCCTAGTTTTTGGTAAACCCCTCTCCAAGCCTCCATAACCTAATTTCTTGGATCTAAGGGCTCTAGGAAGGCGTTCTCTACCACTTTTCCATCTCCATTGAGGTATATCTCTATCTTTTATTCTTCAATTTATTCATGGCTTCTAAAATTCCCAAGAGAAGAAAAATTAGAGACACGGCTTCATCCTCCACTTCGAAGTATAAACCAATCAATATGTTCTATCCCGCTAGTCCTGATGACGATGAGGACTTTGACTCGTCCCTATTTTTCTCTTCCGAGAGATCACTCTCTTAGTTTACCCATTTTAGGTATCGAAAAATTTGCCCAGGGAAGACCATCAATTTTACCGTTCTTTCGTAGTATGCCCCTACTTTTGAAAACCTAAGACTCAGAGAATTTTTAGAGACTTTCCATTATATCTATGACAATGTTGTTCGCATGTTTTATTGCAATATGCAAGAAGCATATGGCAGTATTTATTCCTGTGTTAACAACAATAAATTTGAATTTAGTGCTGAAGACTTGAGCGAATATTTCCTTATGCCAGATAACAATGAGGCTCTAGTCGACATTAAGAAAGCTCAATTTCTTGCTGACATGACTCTTGAATCTTTTAAGGTAGCGTTGTGTCATCCGAGTCCGGTTCCTTGGTTACGGTTGTATGCAAGTCACCTCAACCAACATTTCTATGAACTCTATCGTATCATATATTCATCACTGCTACCTAAGGCAGGATCCACTGATGAGATCACGCTCTTAGAGCTTTCTGCTAAGTATTATATACATTTTGGGGTTACATTTTCTTTCCCTAAAACTATGATAGCATCCATGATCAGCTGCCGGTGAGCAGGCCGAAACCACTTTTACCCTATATATCTGGCAGTCATCTTCCTGAAGTTTGACATCCATCTCGATTTGTATCCTATCTTTGGAATGCCTTTTGATCTCTTTAGGTTTAGGAAGTTTCCTCACCCTCCACCTCCACCTGGTGGTGCTCCACCTCCGTCTCTACCTGATCCAGCTGCAGCCCTAGCAGATGCTCCAGCCCCTGCAGCTTCTGGCCATACCTTTGACGAGCTATATCAGAGGTTCGATGCTTTTGTCACTCTCCAGGGACAGTAGCATCAGACCTACCTGACTCACTTTGCCAATGCTAATTTTTGCTATATTTCTCAGGCCCAGGTTATGAGAAATGTTGTAGCTGACATCCGGTGGACGTTGGCACATTATCCTACTGCTCCAGCTCCTATCCTCCATCATCTTGGTTTTGACGGACCGAGACTCAAGGATCATCTGACATTCGGCTTCGTCGATCTGACGACAGCCTACGTTGATCCACAGTCTCCTGTTGATGCCCGGGTGATGATGCCCATATTTGATTCAATCTTTTGGACTAGTATTTTATGGATTTGTTTGGTGGATGATGATCTTGTAGTGACACATTTTCTATCTTTCAGACTATTTTGTTTGTAGCACCGTCTTATGATTATGCACTTTGGACTTATTCAGTTGTAGTTGCTTTTTATTTCAGTTGTAGTTGCTATATTAGTTGGTTTCATCTACTGTTATTTTCTTTATTACTGCTACTACTGCAGTTCTCGTTCATATACTTGAGATGATGGCTTGTTAGTTCATATTATTTTTTGGTATTACTTCTGCAATTTACAAAGTTACATATATTATTTGTTATATTTTGGTATAGAATCAAAGTTTGTTAATTATCAGAATGGGGGAGATTGTTGGCCCATTGGTTATTGATCACACGTGATTTTGATAATCAACGTCAACTTTGGTCGATACGCAAAATACTACTGCTAAGGGTTTACAGGTTTCAAGTTAGAAGAATCTGCATCCTAAATCTGCGTCCGACTACTACGAAGTACAAACATCGTATCATCATCAAGAACCAAATGCACTGAAATCAATATCAAGATTTTTATATTTTCTTCTGTATTTTTACTTTTATTGAGTCTAAGAAAAAATATAAGGTTGATTATGACCGGTACTGGCTTAGGTTTTTCTCAGTCTACAAACAAAATAGCCTACCTATCCGCATATACAAAATCCAAAAGTTTACACTTCTAAAAAGCCCAAAACCCAGCAGATTTGGCCCAACAGTTCTGACCTAACCCATGTAGAACTCGGCCCGAGTTTGATCTTGTCAATTTTGATTTTTGGTTTAAAATCCCTACAAATCTGCATCCAACATTCGAATGCGAGATTTCTGCATCAAGACCCTATCCAAACTTTGCCCGAATTTGGTCTACAAAAACTCTATAAATAGAGAAGAACTTTCCCATTTTCGAATCACTCAGTCACTTATTCACTTTCTCTTCTCTATCTCTTTGAGTATTTTCTACGAGCTAAAGCTTTCAAATCATGCCTATACCACTCTTAGCCAAAGCCAATACAGTTTTTTTTAATATAGAGTTTTGGTGTTGAAGAGTTGTATCAGAGGTTGCATTCGAAAAATGTTCTAGTTTTCAAAATTGTCCTCCGGGGTCGGTCGTGCGCTCTTCGCCAAGCACGGTATTGTAAGAGACTACAAGCTCTCAATTAGCTTGTGACATATTGGATTAACATCGAGCAAGAGTACTCGAGACTGGACTAGTCCTCTCAGAGGGATACCAGTATACATCGTTCTGTCGCTGAGTTTGATCTTCTTGAATCTTACTTTACCGTAATTTATTTACTTAATTTACATGCTATAGTATATAATTATGCATACTTTTTTAATTGGTGATATTCTCCGCTGCACACGCACTCTATTCATCCCCATTAGAGGTGCTCAACGGTCCTACAGAATACATATATATATATATATATATATATATATATATATATATATATATATATATATATATATATATATATATAAATATATATATATATGTATATTTATATATATATAGAGAGAGAGATAGTAAATGATATTCTTCTACTTGGCTCCCTATCCTCCTTTTCTAAATTACATTCGATCTCTCCGAGCAGACTACATTTTCTCTTACTCCGTCGCATACTCTTCGTGCTAACATCTCCAGCGCTATTGCATGTGACTACTAAAATAAAGCCACCCATGTTTCCTTCTTTAGAATCATCGAGCCCTCTCCGACTCTACCACAAACTCATCCACGAGCACACAACACCGATCCCTTGTGAATCATGATGTCGAGATCCACAACCCATAAGTCAACGACTGGACCCTTCTCGATTGCACCGATCCATCGAGCCCCTCATCCTCACCATTATCGTCGAGGAGACTCCGCCGCACCGTCCCTCCTCTATGCTATATGCTGCATACCAGTGCCGAGCTAGCCAAAAGCATCAAGCGTCAGACTGGATAATAAAACATAATAACTTGCTTAGCAAAGTTGGCTTTTACTTATATCTCATATATAAAAGGGCATAGATTCAAGGCCTAGTGTTGTTTAAGAACTTTTCAGATTTTTAAGTATATATTTTTTAGGAGGGGCACTATTTAAATTTTTGTCTAGGACACCCGAAAAACATTGGACCATCCATGCCCTTGGAAGTCCCCTCGCTAACCTACTATGAAGTCCCCTGACCAGCCCACTGAGAAGTCCCCTGGCCAGCCTACTGAGAAGTCCCCTCGTCCAGATTAGGCGGGACCTCGTCAGGCGGGCTATCGGGGGCATGCGACAGGTGATACAGGGCCTAATCCTACGAGGGCATGTCTGGCATTCGCTAATAAAGCATATATGATAATTTGGCAGAATATGTAATGGAGGGTTTGTGGGATCCAAATCTACTGTTGCACATAATCCAAAAATTCTTTTACTATCGTCCCCAACATATCAGGATTCGAGTTTTGGTAAGCTTATTGTATTGCATGAAGCTGAAATAGTAAGAGTTTCCCAATTAATACATACAAAAATAAGTATTATTGGTTAAAAAAAATGTATCGTCCTAACTATATGTTCATAAAATCCACATTTCACGTTTTGATTCCGTACAATCGATAGTCATCCCACGGGCGTGATGTCGTGCGAGCATAATTTGCACTCGCACAAGGCAGGGTGATAAGGTTATCTGAAACACAATAACAAATAGAGTACGTAGAGAAATTTGAATGCTTGCCTAGAAGGAATTATTGATAATGAACATCATTTACAAGACTCGATTAGAAATGGTGCCACGCGTGCTTAGAAACTTGACTTAAACTGAACGCTGATGAGATAGTCATTCTATACATTACATCTCCTGAATACAACCAAAATATTCAAAACACCGGCTATTGGGAAGAGTTGGTCATTTTCCGTCAGACTAATGCATGATCTTCAAAAGTGTTGAACAAGCCTTCGCACACACGAGCAAGACTTCTAAGAGCGTCATCTTTAGTTATGTAGCACGCCCTTCCTGATTCACTACTGTCATGCCCCAGTCCCAATATATGTAGGACCAGGAATACATAACATGCTAACTGCATGTATACAAAGACTACTCCAATGTATAGAATCCACGTGTACATACATAAGTTGTAATATGATTATATCTCAAAGTAGATAAACCACAACCAAGGGTATACTATACCTCATCTATAGAAAATAAAAGAAATAACATAACATGAATTATAAATGAAGTTGGATGGAGACAAATCCACTACCAAGCAACTAAACCATTCTAGAAAGAAAATAAGTAGCAACTGCATAATCCATCACAAAATGGATTATATGTGATCGAAAAGTAAAACATCCCTGACAGAAATGAAAAATCTGGTCCTTGTCGTACTCCTGCAAAAAGTCCTGATCATTTACACATATAGAGATCACCAGGTCCGAAAAGGGACGTAACATGATACATATAACATGCACTAAAATATTGAAAACAACAACTAAAAAGAATAAGGAGTCTCCTAACCATTCTATGTGATGTACTTTTAAGAACAAACATTCAACGAATGGGTACTCTGGCTATAAATGGGATTGGCATAGTACCCTCTCTGGGCACCAAGGTCCTAAAACGCATAACATTCTGCGAACGTCAGTGGCTAACTGGAACTAGAGTGTAATCTCACCGTGTCTCCAGCAAAGCTTATGGGTTACAAAAAAAAGTACAATCATGGTCCATACATTAAAAAACTGTCTTTCCCACTTCGTGCTCCTATTTATGTCGTATCCATGACATAATACCTATAATAACTGCTAAGTTTTCTATTATGCATCTTTATTAGCAGTTATATCCTATCACACGTCCTATACGTATTGGTGGCTTGTCAATACGCAAGTCCGAGATGTATATGCAACTCACAACTCGTGGAACACATGTGTCGTAACCAATGAAGACATAATAATGCTTTACTAGCATAGGGTGGTCTGCTAAAACTAGGTCAACATGCATAAAATAAAGACAAGTAATGAAAAATGACTAACTCAGTTGTTTACACCCAACAAATAAATAATATGAATGCAACATGCTGGAATAATCTAAATAAACAGTAAACACAGCAAGGTATACTTTCCTTGTGGTGGTGTGAGGATTTGACGACATCAAGCAGGCGAACTTGTCAAGCTGACAGAAGCAATAAAGTGAAACTTTTGCAAATGTCTTCGGATGCTGAAATAGGCATCACCAATGTTTCCGAAACAAACGAAAAAGCTAGAGTAGACTACCCATAAGTCCACTTTTGGACACATAGACAGAACAGTAATTTCGGGTCAAAATAATATCCGCCGTTGGACCCGCTTTGTACCCAAAAATATGCCAAACATAATAGTCTCTAAAGTCAATAAACTATATGTCTATAAGTCCAGTTTGACAACAGTATATCTAATTTTGGATTCCGGTGAGTCGTTCACAAAAACTTTCGTTAAATCGGATCGTAGGGCCTGTAAAACGACAATCTGGTCAATTGTCTCAGAATTAGACCAAACTTGAGCCACAAGACTTGCACAACGATGCAAATCTAGTGGCACAAGTTCTGCCGCAATTTGATGTGCATGCATAGATTAATTATAAAATTTGGAAAAATGTCGATATAGTGATTTCTGACGGATACAGTTCAAATTCGTCGTGCACATACAACCAATTCAAATTCCATCAAATTCCATACTGTAAGAAGTCTGTACGCCCTACTTGATGAAATTGATTCGCGACTAAGTCATCTGATTTGTTGGAACGTAGTCCGTAACGGAAAATTTCAAGTTTTAAAACTATTTTTCTTCGATTTTGGAACTAATTTATCTTAATATTTAGTAGATAAAAGTTAAAGCTAAAAACAAAGTTTAATTGTTGTATATGTTGTCTAAACACTATTCAAGTATATTTTAAAATTCCTCAATATTTGTCTGTAAATCGGCTTCTAAGTTACGGTTTGGGGACAGTTTTTTGTGCCAAAAAATTGACCTTTTTCTCATTTTTGGAACTCGATTCACGTCGCATACATCGCAAATTAGTTAATTCTACTTGAAGGTATATAAAGTGGGTTAGGGTGTCTATGCATCTGTGTGATTGGTTCGAGAAAGGATGAACCGTGGAGATGGAAATCTCATCGCAAAGTTGCCTATGCCGCTGTTATTGTTGTTGTTGCTGTTGCAGTGTTGCCACTGTTGTTTTGTCATACGGCGACCGGCCTGTGGCTCAGGTGGCCAGGGGGTGCGCAATCGTGCGGCGGTGGCATAGGGTCGGGCTAGGGTATAGGGTTTTATTTTTCTTTCTATTTTTTATATAAAGGGGAGGGGGTCAAAATTTGGTTTCCTCTCGGTTTACTGTTCCCGCAAGGGAACAATAATATTTTTTATTTATTTACAAACTAAAATCTAAAAAAATTATTTTAAATATATTTAAATATATACTCAATGAAAAATATTTATATGCCCAAGTATTATTATTGTTATTATTATTATTCCTTAGAAAATTAATTCCAATAAAATAACAAAAATTTCTAAAATTCTAAAAAATCTTAAAAAAATCTAAAAAGATCTAATACACACACACACACACACACACACACACACACACACACACACACACACACACACACACATATATATATATATATATATATATATATATATATATATATATAAATAAAACCCCCTATATATTCATATCAAGGTGCAAAATGTCGAAGCCTTTATAAGTAAGCACAAAAGGAAGACAGAAAAATAACAGAAACAAAAGAGGTGACCTATGTTCCCTGGTTAGGAGAGCATCGACCCCCAGAAGTGATGGAGGGCGTGATTGCAGAGCCTGCTGACTTTGCGAGATTGACGGAGAACCTCCCGGAGAAGTTGGTTGGACAGATATTGGAACCCTTCGTATCTGAATTTGTTGCGGTTTTCCACATGACCCGCGTACTAGCAGCTGCAACGATTTGGTGGTCGTGAGATGCGCTACTCCAGGAGGCCAGGAGATCGTTGAAGCTCCCACCGTCTAGGCCCTGATTGCAGCGAAGAGATAGGGCATTCCATACCCTCGATGGAAAATCTCCTGAATACAAAATATGGTCAACCATTTCTGACTCCCGTTCCATGCAGCAATGACATGCTGATGCCAAACTGAATCCTATGTTAATGATTGCATCGTCGGTAGGAAGTTTTTTGTGAAATGCCCTCCACATTAGAAATAACCATTTCTTGGGTATGCAGGTTTGCCAGAAGGATCCGATGAGAGGAGAAGGAGCCCCGATGCCCCTGGCAACCCATCTGGCCGTGTAACCAAGAAGGTTCCATTGGTTGACATCGACCACTTCAGAACATCGGGTTCCTGGCCAATCTGAAGTCCGATGGCGGAGGGGCAGCAACGGTCTCTTCTCCACTCCATTCTCGAACCCTCTCCTAATTCTAGTTGCCTGAGGAGTTCCAAATATCCCTGATGGCACAGGAGGATGGGGTCGCTGATAACTTGGGGAGGAGGACATCTCCGGCCCAACATTCGTTGAATAGGGAAGAATCTTTCGAGCCCAGTTTAAGACGGATCAGAGGTTCGGCTAGGTTCCGGCCCTTAAGGATGCGCCGCCAAGACGCAAAGGATCTGCAGTTGAAATCCGCCACGAACGGATGAATATGTTTGAAATATCTGGCCTTCATGAACCGCGCCCAGAGGTTCCGGCTCACCCGAAGCTTCCACCATAGCTTCATCGAGAAGGCTTCAACGACATGCGTCAGCCTGTGAAATCCAAGGCCACCCTCGTCCATAGGTTTTGCCAGGGAGTCCCAACTCGCCCAATGTCACTACCACATTTCTAGTTTGAGGGTATTTTTGTCATTTTTGAATTATTTGAATTTAATATATATTATTTGGAATGTAAAATGATTAATTATAATGGTATAATTTTAATATTATTTAATTGTTTGCCATGTGATTTAGATTAGCCCTAACCTAGTTTGGACCTAACCTAGATTAGTCATAGCTAGTCTAGTTAGCCATAGTGAGTATTAGTTAGTATTGGTTAGTTGGGTTTAAGTCATGATTAGTTAGAATGTATGGGTTGCAACTTGGTAAGGGAAGACCTAGATTTTAGGCCATTGATTGGACTTGATGGATTGATAGCCTTTAGATTTCCCCCAAAAACCCTAACCCTAACCCTTGGTCGGCCTAGGGATCCCCCCACCCCCCAATGTCTATAAAGTCCCTCTCAAAATATTTGTGCCTCTTTTCATCCATTCCTTCATTTTCTAAGAACAAGGTTTGCCTTCATTTAAAACTTTTCCTGAATTAATCAATAGTGATCCTTTTTTATTGAAATTTCTTCCATGGTGTTCTAAATGATGTTTTCCTACTGTTGGTAGAGTCCATTCTCAGGTTTGAGCCAATTTGGAGTCATTGGCTAGCTAGTGGAGATCTCATTTTGAAGGTTTTTATTGTGGATGAACGCACATAGGTAAATCCCTATTCCCTCCATGAAATTTTGGTTTCTTTGCATGAACACCAAGCCCTAGGTGTCCTCGTACTGTAGGGATAGGTTTTGCACCCTCTCGTGTCCCTTACGTGTCCGTATCAGACACGTATTAGTAGACAGTTGCAGGTGTTCGACGAAATACCACAGTGGGCATTTCGATTGAGTTTTCGAAATATAATTGAATAGGAATTCGTGTTTTAGTGTCGCCTAAGAGGTTCTTATTGTCTGAGCGTATCTCGTGTCATGTTGGTGTCGTGTCGCACCCGTGCACACGCCCGCACGCGTACGAGCTGTGTTCTCCTGCTGCTCGGGGCCTCGTGCTCAGTGTACAGGGCACGTGGACACGTGTGCTTAGGCACGAAGGCAGGGGCGGTGTCTGACATGACACCCCCGAAGTCTCGTTTCCTATTATTTTGTGTCGGCTGAGGAATTCGACTCACACAGGACACGGGTTCACTGAGTCTAGTGTTCTGTATTGTGCATTGGGTTCGTGTGGTTCTGGACACATTGTGTCGTATTTTTGGACACATTATTGGTTGAATGACACGTATACATGTGTACTAATGTTTACCCACCATTTGATTAGGATCTTAGCATGATTTTGTTTTTCGAATTAGAAATTCCCTTTCCTGATACAATGCAGTATCAGTATATAATCCCCTATTTCGAATGTTTAAATTCCAATTTCAATGATAACTTACATATTTTTACACATGTTGTATAGCTGATTATGTTTTAGGATGTTGGGTTTCATGGGGAGAATTAATTAGGATTTTGAACTGAGAACCATTGCTATTAAATGTTCTTCGAATTTCCTATGCACTATTATTGATTTCTAAGACATAATGAAAATCTGAGAACACTGAGTTATTCTCAGTTCTTTGCAGTTATGAAATGTTTTGGTTTACAATTGCTTTTAACTGTTAGCTGAAGATTCCTGAGATGAAGACTTTGAACACTGTTTTGGTTTACAGGGAATGGGAGATTAAATTGTTCACTGTTAGTTAGTGAACTATAGGTTGATTCACTGAATTGATTACCTATTTAATGTTCATTTGTTTGTTAAATCCTGAGGAATTCTCGTATGCACTGATATTGAATTCTGGGACATGACTGAACCTGGAATTACTTTATGGACACTGTCATTTGATTCATGTACACAGGAACACACTATGGATTCCTGTGCACAAATATTTTTCCTGTCACACACAATTCAGTACACTCACACTCACAGGTTCCTCTTTATTCATGACACTCACACACATGCCACACTCTCACATGTTCACACATGCTCACTGTCCTAACACACACATTGGGACTGTCACACACAGGTTTCCTTATTCCTGTCATTGTAGGCTGTCAAACACACTCACATTGTTTCCTGGGATTACACTCACACACACATTAATATTCCTGCTATTGATTTCAGCACATACACGCACCCTAACACTGAGACATATACACACAGGGTTCATGAGACACAACCCTGCCATCTACACCTATCTAAATACAACACACACATTGCTAATCCTGTCACCTAGGTTCTCCTACACACACACACAATCTCATGTATACACACACACACAAAGCAAACTGAGAACACTAGGCTACCCATTTATTCCTGTCACCCACATTCATATAAAATTAACACACACACTATGGTATTTACACTGTATTTGTTTGATGTGTGCAGCCTATGAGCCATGTTGTATCAGTCCACCTAAGTATCAGTTTTACCTATCCTATATTGTTCAGTCCTCATTGGACTTTAATAGCAGTATTTGTATTGACAATGGGACTGTTTTGGTATCCTTAATTCACTCCCCATACACAAGGGCAGCTCTTGCATGATATCCTTCTATGTTCAGTTGTAATCCATGTCAGGGAGTGTGTGTATCAGCCACATCTCCTTGTTCAGATATCTTCCATTGTTCAATCTATTTGTAATGTGTATTATAGAAAATAGATGGGGTAAGTGGGGGATAAAACCCTTGGGGTAGAGCTAAGATTCAAGTTAGGACTTAAGTATTCCTATACTATAAGCTAATGAGTTAACTAGGAAGTGGACACCATGGTATCCTAGTGTAGACTAATGTAGACCAAATTGACCCAGTTGACCTAGCTTTGACTAGATAGTTGACTGAAGTTGACCAGGGTTGACTTTAGTCTAGAATTGACCCAACATCATGTAGACTGAATCATAGTATCATACTTTATTATCTGGACATGTTATAACTTGTGTTGCTCTGATTATGAGACAGACACCACTCCTCATGCAATATTTTTCTTCCGAACATTCAGGATATCAAGCGAGTACATTCTCTGACCGTTTCATACTTGATAGGGTTTATATTTATGCACTAGATTACTTTACTTGATGTTGTCACGACGTTAAAACGGATTGGTACTATATGGATCCTTTCATGAGATGTTATCCCCCTCGGGAGCATCGGGTTACAGTATGTCATGTGCGTTTCACTTTTATTATGTACTCCGGTGCTTTCACCATTCATGTGCACTCTCGTGATTCATGTACTCTCATGTTCACGGAGCCCTCATGTACGGTCATGTGCACCCTATTATGGGCCTTCATGTGATATCATGTGCAATAACATAATCTGTCTGGATCCTTGTGTATTGATTGGGGTACGGGGGAGTATGAATGGTCATGTGAACATTTCCAAAGTAGTATACTCATGTGCAAACTCTTAGATTACTCATGTGCAAATTCAAGCCGTTTATATGTTTATCTTGTACTCTAAATCACTAGTTCACTGTAGTTCTCTATTTATAGTATCTATTTACAGTACAGCTCTTCTCTTTTACTTCATGTTTATTCTGCAGCGTTTCTTGTATCTTACTCTATTGCATATTTATTTATCCTGTCACATTATGAACTGCGTGAGATGTACTGTGCTCGCTCCTGTCCTGACTGGACCTGTTGAAATATTACAGAGGATGAGGACGAGGCTGGCTGTCCCACCTATTATGGGGCTACCATAGATGACAGCTGTGACTTGGACCAGCAGCCGGATCCTATAGCAGTGGACGACACTCCTCTAGACTAGGATGTCTTCTTTTACATTATATTCTGGATGACTGTATATTGATACTTGGGATTGTGGTTTTGTGATGTATTTAGACACTTAGACTCTCTGATTGTACTTATGTAGATCCTTTCATTTCAGCAGTATCTATCTATCTTTCTATCTTATTTTCTGCCTTAGATGTGATTGAGATTGTATATTGCTATATCACCTCCATTCGGAGTGTATATACTGTACAGGTACCTTTATATTGTTAGATGATTGACCTAGGACAGCGTTCTACCGCCGACAATGCGGCGTAGGCTGGACGTACCCACGTCTCGTGCCCTTACTCTAGGGTGCGGGTCGTGACACCCAATGATGCTTGTCTTTACCATCACAATGACCCCGGAAGAAGTTAGTGAACATGTTTTCAATGGAAGTGAGAACTTTCTTGGGAGGGGAGCACGCGGCCAGCATGTATATGGGGATGGAAGAGAGCACATGATGGATAAATATCATCTTGCCAGGAGTTCAGATACAGATGTGGGCCCTTCAGATTCAGTCGGACTTGATGGAGAGGATCAAGTCGACTCAATTCGAGGATGTTGCTCTACGGTGTATCCGAGAGCAGGTTCGAACAGGATTGGTGGATGATGAGTTTATTCTTGTGGAGGATGGCGTATTGAGGTACGGTTCCAGACTGTGTGTGCCCAGCGGAGAGCTTAGGAAGCATGTCATGCAGGAGGCCCACCGATCTCAGTACTCTATACATCCAGGTGCCAACATGATGTATAGGGATCTAAGGGAGCATGTTTGGTGGTATGGGATGAAGCGGAAGGTAGCTCGCTTCGTAGCCAGAGGCTTGGTTTGTCAGCAGGTCAAAGCAGAGTGGCAGAGGCCAGGAGGTTTGTTGCAGCCATTTCCTATTCCAGAGTGGAAGTGGGAGCACATTACGATGGACTTTGTTTCTGGACCATCGTAGACAGGTTGACCAAATCGGCCCACTTTTTGTCATTTAAAGTGGGTACATCTACTGAGAGGCTAGCAGAGATGTATATACAGCAGATTGTCAGGATACATGGAGTTCCGGTGAGCATTATCTCGGAAAGGGATAGTCGCTTTACTTTCCATTTCTGGTGGAGTCTGCAGACTAGTTTGGGCACTCAGCTCAAGTTTAGTACTGCATACCACCATCAGACGGACGGACAGTCAGAGAGGACTATTTAGACACTCGAGGACATGCTACGGACTTGTGTCTTAGATTTTGGAGGATCCTAGGAGGATCACCTCCACTTAGTGGAGTTTGCATACAACAACAGTTTTCAGGCCAGCATTGAGATGTCACCATTCGAGGCACTGTACGGGCACAGATATTATACACCCTTATCTTGGGATGACATTGGAGAGCGAGCTTTATTGGGACCTGAGATGGTTGTGGATGCAGCCGAGAAGGTGAAGCTCATCAGAGATCGACTTCGCATGGCACAGGACAGACATCGGCACTGGGCCGATAGCCACCACGGACCTTTAGAGTTTGAGGTACAGCTTAGGGATATGATTAGAATTGGGAGTTATTTTGTTTGTGATTTTGTTTGATCATGTTTGAATATATTAGTAATTGAGACCTTGTTTGTGATTAGGTTGGAGATTTGGTTTTCTTGAGGATATCTCCGACACGTGGTATGATACGTTTTGGTGGAGGTGGGAAGCTTAGCCCGCGCTTCATCGGACCTTTCGTGATCAGCGGGAGAGTCGGTAACGTAGTTTATAGGCTAGACTTGTCACCTGCACTAGTGGGAGTCCACAACGTATTCCACGTATCACAGTTGAGACGGTATGTGGCAGATCCTAGCCATGTACTCGATCACTCAGAGATTGAGGTGGGACCTACTCTTAGTTATCCAGAGCAGCCTGTGGAGATTCTGGATAGACGAGAGAAGGTACTGAGGAACCAGGTGATACCCTTGGTTCGCATCGCTTGGAGATATCATTCTCCAGGAGAGTCAACCTGTGAGCGGAAGGATGAGATGCGCGAGCGATACCCATATCTTTTTGGACCTTGAGGTATGATTGTCTATCCTTCTCATCAATTCAGTTTCGCCTTTCAATTTTGAGGACGAAATTCTTTTAAGGATGATAGATTTGTCATTACCACATTTTAGTTTGAGGGTATTTTGGTTATTTTTATTTTTGTGAATTATTTATTATTTATTGCATTGGTGTTATGATTTTTGACTTTTGCTAGTTGTGACTTTAGAGACTAGCCTAGAGTTTGACTTTGACTTTGGTGACTTAGTTAGCATGGTGTGGGACCCTAATCTAACTTAAGTTGGTCTTAGTTGACTTGAGTGTGGCTAGGTTTCATGAGAGGATTGGGAGAGTTTTGCATTTGGACTTATGGCTAAGGAGTTGAGCTAGCTAGCTAACAATCTTGGCCCAAAGCCCACCATAAGAAACCCTAACCCTAGCTCTTTATTTTGCCAGCAACCACAGCCACATATGACCTAATTTTCCCTTATAAAGTCTCTCTTCATGACCACTTGCCTCTTTTAGACGACTCCCTTTAGGAAACCCTAATTTCTTCCCTATTTCATCATTCCTTACCATTTCTCCACCAAATTGATCCCAATCTTTTGCAATTGGTTCTAAATCTGGAATAGAGGTTGAAGGAGGCTATCTTGCAAGGAGGGAAGCTTATTTAGACATTGCTTGAGGAAGGGGACTTCATAATTTGGGGCTTTTTTTATTGAGATTGACTCTCAATAGGTAATCCCTTCAAATCACCTCTAAATCCTGATTTCTTTCTATAGATGCATCCATCTAGGTGTCTCCTAGCTGTAGAGTGAGTTTGGTGAGAATTTGTATTGATTTGGTGTCTGTATCGAACATGTATCAGTGTGTGTGCATAGGTGTTCGATGGAATGCCACAATAAATTTTATTTTGTTATTTTCAAATTGTATTTGAACAATTTGGTAGATATTCATGTGTACTTTGATTTTTGTAAGGACTGAGCAAGAATCGTGTTGATTTTCGTGTCCAAAATCGGACACGAACCCGTGTACGAGACAGTATCTTAGTGCCCTGCTACTCGAGTGTCCTGTAGGACACGGTACGGTTTAACACGAAACTTGGTGAGCATGTGGGGGCAATGTCTGTGAGCATGCCTCCAAAGTTTCATCAAGTTTCGTGCTCTGGTTTGGGAGAAATCGCACGAGCATGGATTTTACACACACTGTGCACGGGCAGAATTCTTGCACTGACACGGGTTTCGGGTCACCCCTGGACATGTCGTGGTGACGTGTCAGGGTATCGAACGTGTAGCCCTACACCTGGGCTAGGTGTGGACACAAGCACGACACCTCTCGTGTCTTGTGTCGAGCCCAGTTGAGCTCGAACACGCTGCACGAGCACAGTCTGTACACTGTTTTCTGATACTTTAGTATTTTCTATTTTGGACACCTTCGTGTCCACTTGTTTGGACACGAATACTTCCTCTGACACGTATAAATGTGACACCCCCTGTGCACTTCTGTTTTGGTTTGATTTTAGGATTTTGGTTTGATTTTTGCATTCGAATTTAGATTTTTTTTCCCCATATTCTGATACATGATGTTCTGTGTATATTTTAAGGTTTTAAAACGAAATTAAATGTTAAATATTGATAATTATGAATGTTAAATATGTATAACATAGCTGTGATACTGTGTAGCATGACTGGGTTCATATTTATGCATGTTGGATTGATATTTTAGGTTTTGGTGTAATGTGATACACTGTTTTCTGATACATTAATATTTTAGTCTGAGTTTAAGTTGGGTAATTTGATATAATACATATTAATGATGTTATGTAACATGAGATTTTCTTCTGTTATATTACGAGGATGATAATGTTGATATGTATGTGTTACTCCCTTTGTTTACGGATGTATACATACATATGAAGCCAGAGTTTAGTTGGTTTTGTTTCAATAGTTACATTATGTAAACCTGAGATTAAGTCATGATACAATGTCATGTGCATGTTATATGTTATGTAAATCCTGAGTATAACCCATTTCATATGTAACCTGAGAATGTTAAATCAAATGCCATGTTAACATTACACCCTCACTATATACTGTTACACTCTCATTGCCACATATACACATTATAAATATGAGATTTCACTCTCGACCTTGGCACCTTCATACATATATGTTCACACACACCTTGCCATGTACACCCACAGTACACCTACATGTTGCCCCTGTACATAAGACTGAATACTCTAATTGACACACACTTTATATTGTTGACTTGAACACAATTGAACAACACACAACACTATGCAATTATATACACTCACACCACATTGTATGTTATGTATGCTTTGAACACAAAACCTACTGTCTACTACAATATTTGACACACACACCCCCCCTATTTATATATATCATGTTATGTGCCTTACTTGTGTACTAGGCACTAGCTTATATGAATGCCTATATATATATTGTATATGTATATATTTTGTATTTGTGTGTGTGATAACTTATTTTGGCTTTTGATTGTGTTTGAGTGCTAGCCTAGGCTTGGTTAGGCTTAGTGAGACTTGTTGGACTAGGCTTGGACCTAGTATGGCTTAGTTGACCTAAATTGACTAGTGTAGTTGACTAGAGTTGACCAAGAGTTGACTTTAGTCTAGAATGACCTAGAATTCATATAGAATGCATTGTAATCTTCAGTATTACCTTTCTGGACATATTGTGACCTGTGTTGCTCTAATAGGACTCATCTACTCTGTCTGGACATCTATACTCATCGGATACTCAGGATATCAGGCGAGTATATTCTCTAACCATTTCATACTTGTTAGGATTTATATTTATGCTCTAGATTACTTTACTTGATGTTGTCACGTTGTTAACACGGATTGGTACTATATAGATCCTTTCATGAGATGTTATCCCCCTCGGGAGCATCGGGATACGTCATGACATGTACTTTTCACGTACATCATGTATTTATGTGCTTTCATTATTCATGTGCACTCTTGTGGTTCATGTACTCTCATGTTCACAGAGCCCCCATATATACTTTATGTGCACCCATTTATGGGTCCCCATGTGAAATCATGTACAATATCATAACTTGTCTGAATCTTTGTGTATTGGTTGGGGTACGGGGGAGTATGAATGGTCATGTGAACAATTCCAAAGTAGTGTAATCATGTGCAAACTCTTTAGTGTAATCATGTGCAAATTCAAGCCGTTCACATATCTATCTTGTACTCTACATCACTAGCTACTGATAGTTCTTTACTTATAGTAGATATTTTCTTACAGTCATCTCTTTTACTTCATGTATATTCTTCAGCGTTTCATGTATCTTACTCTATAGCATGCTTATATTTCCTGTCATGATATGAACTGCATGAGATGTACTGTGCTCGCTCCTGTCCTGACTGGATCTGTTGAAAATGTTACAGATGACCCAGATGAGGAGTTTTGCCCGACCTACTATAGAGCAGGCCTAGTAGACACCTGCGATCTGGACTCCCAGGAGGACCCAGTCCTTGCAGAGGACATTACCCCAGTAGTCTAGACTAGATAGCTAGACTTATTATCTTACTTTATTGTCTTGTCTTATTTTGGATACATTATGTATTTATTTGGGATATTGTTATTCTGGATGTTGTGGAGATGTTATCTTAGACACTTAGACTTCTTCTCCTGTTGTATTTCATTTGGTGACTTTCATATCTATCTATCTATCTATCTATCTTATCATACTTCTATCTTAGCTGTGATTGAGTTGTACATTTCTGTATTGTCCTCCGTTCGAAGAATATATATTGTACAGGTACCTTATAATTGTTAGATGTATGTGACCTAGGACAGCGATCTACCGTCGATACTGCGGCGTAGACTGGACGTACCCACTTCTCGTGCCCCTATACTGGGTGTGGGTCGTGACAAAGACATTTAATAAATACTTTCTCTCAACGTCCCAACTTCAAGATGTAAAGCAAATAAGTAAAAGTTAGGAATCATCAATATATATATAACTATATATATCTTAAATAGGCATACACGAATCTATTCGAATATTATAAATCAATTAAACTCATGTATCCATAATGTCAACCAAAAAGCCAGAAAGGTATAATGAAGAAAGGGCTTTGAGGAAGGAGCTAATTGACTTAAGAAGAAATACACAAATTTGGTCAAAAGAATCAATAGCTGAAGTATGAGGTTAGCACAAGTTTGAAAGTAACAAGTATAATTAAATATTATTCAAATCAATGTAAAAACTTAAGCTTAACTCATATTCCCTATAAAGATAATTGTACCAAAATATATATCAATATTAGATATACACGAACAACATATAGATAAAACAATTAATCTATATAGACATGGACCTTAATGAATAATTGAATAGCTATCACAAATTCAAAACATGCATAAATATGCTTTATTAGGCAAAGACATGAATGATTCACAAGAAGTTAATCAAGATAAAACATGAGAATCAATAGTGAATATATTATGCAATCACAAGGTTAAAATAGAAGTATAAGTATCAAGTAACAAGAAGCTTGCGCTAAACACATATATTCAAAAATACCGATTAAATTAAATATGACAAATTAAAGACAAATCGGCAAGAAGTAACTATCTCAAAAACTTTAAAGGCGGAGAGTTAAAATCATATTAACTCAAATCAAAACCCAAGCTCCTACGGACTAGAGTGATATACGTGCTTTATAAATAAATACTTAGAATGAGGAGCATGCATAAATAAATGTGTCACACTAATAGAAAATGGATGATAGATTAGATAGTGTGAACTAATCATTTGAGCTAAACAACTAGTCATGCTAGATAATAAAAAATTAACTAAGTATGCTCGTATAATATCCTACATTGATTTAAATAATAAGCAATTAAATGATATTGATGAGAGAGCTAGTAGCAAGACATCAATAAAAATATGCCAGATTATATAAATAAACTATTTAGAAAGAAACGTTTAGCATGTTAGCAAAGTGGCTCTAGTGGCCATACTTTATGTTGATGCAATTGCTTGGAAGATAACTTTTGTAGCTTTACAACCACCAACACGCTCCTCGGTGCTATGTCCCGATAAAGAAGCTCCACCTACAATATTAGGCGAAGACTTTAGTATCCAAATAAATTTGGATCCACATATGCTAGCTTTGGGAACTGAAGTAGAATTTACTACAGTATTGTTCGTAAAAGTCCTATGAATAAGGCATGTAAAACTCATATGTCCAACGCGAGAGCAACAAAAGTACCTAATGCTAGTGTGTGCACATGTATTGGAATAAGCATGGTTGTGATCATGTGACAAACTAGAATGATGAATATCTTTAGAGTGAGCATGAGAGGATTTGGTTTTAAGAATATCATGTTCTAACAACAAATCATCGTGCATACAAGTTAAAGAATCAAATTTAGCATTTAATAAACCATTCTCTTTTTCAAATACAGTAATTCTAGAAATAAAAGTATCATTCTGTTTCTTTAAAGCATCAATAGAAGAATTACGCAAATGAGATAACACATGTAATTGAGTCTTGAGATCATCTATAGATGAGGAAAGAGATTTGATTTTCAAAATTAAAGCCTCATTCCAACTCTTTAAAGAAACGCAATATGAGTTTTGATAATCAAGTCTAAATAATAAATTATTATTTTTATTTCTCAACAACTCATTAGATTCTTCTAAATGAACAACATTTTCAGAAAGTTCTTCATTTGTATAATCAAGGTCATCAAGAATCTCTAAATATTGTTTAGCTATGGCTTTCCACTTAGGGCATTTCTTGCATTTAGAAGAAATATGATTGTCTATGCTACTAGAAATAAAACCCTCTTTATCAGAGGAGGAGGAATATAATGACATAAAAAATAACAAGGATATACTCTAAGGATTTTAAGCCTAACAATAGATTCGTTGCTCTAGTACCAATTGAAAGCACCCTAGAAGGGGGTGAATAGGGTCCAACTTATTAATCAAGCACTAAATGATTGCTAACAGACAATTTAAAGATTAAAAGTGAAAGAGAAGAAGAAATAACAATACCGACACGACATCTGATATATTCTAGTATTCTCTCGAGGGACACTCCAGTCCCGGAACTCTCTCCGATTTTAATCCACTATTATCGCAAATAGTACAACGTAGGTTTTTATCCAAAGGCTTACCAACTTCTTATATGAGAGCTTTTATCCAAAGGCCTCTCGACTTTAATACAAGAGCTTTCGTCCAAAGACTCTCCAACTTCACGAGAGCTTTGATCCGAAGACTACCAAACTTCAACCTCTTTACAAGACGGTTTGGATCTTCTTACAACAAGATGAAGATCAGACTTTTATAACTCAAGAACACTCTAAATCAATTTATGGATAGGCAAGTGAAATCTTTGATAGAGTTATTTATTGATAGGCTTTGGTATATTTGAAATTTAAGGCATCAACCTTGAATGAAGGGGTTCAAGGCTATTTATAACCAAAGCAATAGAAAGTGCAAATAATGCAACTTTCATTCGACTGACGGAAGATCCGTCGAATTTTCGTAGAAGTTCGTCGAATCATTCGCCTGCATAATGCAATGGCTTGGATCATCAATGGGACATGATCCGACTGTTGGATTCCAAACGGTAACAATTCGGATTACCCGTCGAATTTCTTCGAACTTCTGTCGTATAATACGAAAGTTCACAAAATGTTTTCTGTGGTCCACTCGGATCATCCGACGGTCATCCGCTGAGATCCATCGAATCTTCCGAATGACTACCCAAACATGATCCAGGTTTGTTATCAACCTTATCTTTCTATTTTCCATCCATTTATTGTGTTTACAATTATTCCTAAGAACTATAATAGGTGCAGGCTTCTTCAGAGTCGTAAAATAATGATGGCATGGCTTGGCATGTTCACTTGATAGATGATGGCTTTTTTTTCTTTGACGAAAACTGTCCAAAGATATCATGTTTGTGAAAACTGAATACCAGCGGAACCCCCGAGTGCGTGGCTCCGGAGATGTCGTTGGGTGGTTCAGAAAAATCTTGTGGGATACCGTCGTCTTTGGCACATCATAATTTTTTATTGCATATGTCCATGTTGATCTTGTTTATTGTTTTTCTACAAATACATGTCAGATGAACAAAGCAATATACATTGTAGCAAGTATGATAAATTTAATGCATATTAGGACAATGCTAAGTTAAAGTATAAATACTATAAGGATAGCCTAAATATTAGTGATATCATAATATTAAACTTAATCGAATAATCATACTAAAATATATAGTTGTATCATTTGGGCTAACAATCTTCCCCTTTTTTATTATGGAAAATTGGTTAAATTTAAGATAGATATAATGGAAGCTCATATCACTAATATTGTCACGACCCGCACCCGCTTTTCGGGATACGAGAGCGTGAGCTAGCCAGCTACGCATCAAGCAGACTCCAGCCCGACTCGAATACGTAAACGCGGTCAAGAGCATGGTAAACTGCCAAATCATGGCAAAATAAATCTATACCTCGCGTAAGCATATCAAAGACTGACAACTAGTGGCGAGGCGACCGTTAGGTCGCCCACGGAGCGGTAGAAGATCTAATATAATCAGGTTCGAGAAGCTCTATTCTGCCTCCAATCCCACTGGAGCATTCTCTGATTCAGGTGGTTGGCATTACTGATGCAGGAGCTTATTTGGACTTCTAATATCGTCCGCATCCCCTGCCCTTTATCTTTCATCAATCCACAATAAATGTACGAAACTTGAATGAACACTAAGGGTCTTGGTCTGCAGTCCACTAGCATAAATGTCCGATAAGACTCCAAAGAATATAACAAGAGTCTATAACTCAATCAATAAATAGGATATCGTATGATAATGAAGGAAAGCACGAGCTGGATAATAAACGTGATATCAATACCTGAATCTCGCAAGCAATATCGTAATCATCTGAAACCCACAAGTGTCATAATCTTGTGCCATCCAGAACTGCTAAATAACTCCTTGCAATCGCTAAACCTGAAGAGATCATCAGGTCCTCAGGGGACATAGCAAGATAACTAAAAACATGCTTATCTAGTAGTTTAATCATGCATAAACTATAAATAGGATATAAGCAAGGAACGAGACATACACATGGCAAGAGACTACAACCAAAACTGCTAACAAGTGACTATCGACAAGGGCTACGGACAGGTGACTATGAACTGGAATACAGGAACAACTACATGTAACTGAATTGCTGGATGAACAAGTGAACACGAGATCAATAGAATACCAAACCCTCGTTCCGAGTGGACTCGCAGGTTTGAACTAATCACTAACCCTCGTCCCGAGTGTGGACTCTCTAGTTAGTTCAAGGCAAGGCACCCTCGTCCCGAGTGTGGACTCTCTGGTGCAAATAAACAACATCCTCATCCCGAGTGTGGACTCACGGATGTAAACAGATCAAGACAAACACCCTCGTCCCGAGTGTGGACTTTCTGGTGCAAATGGTCAACCCTCGTCCCGAGTGTGGACTCTCTGGTTGAGGAAACGATAACAAGGATTTAGCAGTTCAACTACACGTACTCGTTCCAAGACACAACTCAGTCGAGGCACAGGTGAGACAAGGTACAACTCATGTCAAGACACGGGTAAGGACAACTCTAGCATAAACTATAAAGTGAATAAGCCTGGTGTAACTACAATATCTAATCACGAAACTGATATACAAGCAAGACGATAATCTAGTAAAACATGGAACGCAGGAAATATATAGATAAACTCGCATCAACTAGAGAATAAGATGATAACATATATAAAAATAGGAAAACTATAAGGATGAAAATAAACTGTAGAGGGAGGCAACGTATCTTGTCTGGTGGTAGCACGAAAGACCATCAATATACCGTCAACTGGTAAGCCATAAAGTCCAAATCTCACAACTGTCTCCGAAAGCTAAAACAGACATTGCCAACATTCTCAGAATAGTCAAATTAGCTAGGATTGTCTGTCCCTAAGTCCAATTCTGGACACAGGAGCAAAACAATAATTTTAGGCCAAAACGGTATCCGACGATCCGCTTTGCACCGAAAAGCGTGCTAGAGTCAATGGTCTATAAAGTCGTCAAACTACATGTCTATGGATTCTTTTTGATGATACGAACCCAAAGGTATGTCCAATTTTGGATTCCGGTGGGCTTTGCACAAAATTGCCCATTGAATCGGATCGTAGGGCCCGTAAAACGGCGATCCGGTCAACAGTCTCAGAATCAGACCAAACTTGGCATACAGGACCAAAAAATGATACGGTCCTGATGGCGTAAGTTTCGTCTCGATTTGACGAACGTGCACAAAGTAATTAGAGAATTTACACGGAGGCCGATACGGTAAATTTTGACGGATACGGATCAAATTGTCGCGCACACGCAACCAATTTGAATTTTGTCAAAGCCCACACGACCACGAAGCCGTTACGCACCATTCGGTGCTTTCGGTTCGCAGCCACGTTGCCCGGTTTGGTGGGACGCACGTCGTACCTGGAGAATTTTAAGTTTTCAAAAATAGTTTTTTGAGTTTTTCTCTATTTTCAAGTCAATTTATCTTACTGCTTAAACCCCTAGAAATAAAACTAATAATTAGGTTTCCATCTCCTATAGGTTTTCTATAGGTCTGTTCAAATAGATTGCTAGGTTTCTCGTTAGATCGATCAAATTTTGTCTTCCAAGTTGGGGTCTTAGTATAGTGATAGCTCTGTTTACAAACAGAGTTTCGTCAATTTTCACATCAATTTTCTGGACAACTTGGTTGTCTAACTGAGAATCCATCTACTACGGTTTCAAGAGGGTCAACTGGGCTTCACGTAAAATTTTACAGAAACGAATTTCATTAAACGATCAGGAAGAAAACGTACCGCGAAGATGTATTGCTGCTGCCGCCCATACCCTTACTGCTGCTGCTGCTTGCCGCTGTACGCGCAGCTGTCTCGCGGTCAGGCGACCTAGTCGGCCTCCAGTGGCCCGCGCGGTCGTGCGCGGTGGTCCAGAGAGGGTCACCAGGCTGGAGGGTGGTGGCGCGGCTAGGGTTCTCTCTCCATGTCTCTCGCGTTCTCTCTTTCGATCTCTCTACTACATATATATATATATATATATATATATATATATATATATATATATATATATATATATACTTCGGCTGGGAATTAAGCAGGTAGGTTTTACTCTGCTGGTTGGGCTTCTAGGGTGGGCCTGGCTTTGTGGGGGTCATATTCTCTCTCTCTCTATCTCTATATATATATATATATATATTTATATTTATATTTATATATATTTTATATATATATATATATTTTATCTATATATATATATATATATATATATATATATATAATATATATATATATATGGGGTAGCGGAAGGGAAGGCGGAGGAGGAGGAGGTGCCTGGGGGGAAGGACTGAGGCGGAAGAGGGGTGGATGGGGGAGTGGGAGGGAATACTGAGGAGGAGGATGGTCCAGGGGGAAAGAGGAAGAGGGAGGTTGGCCAACCAAATCCAGGCAGTCGCCTGGCCAGGGCGAAACCATCCAACTCAGGCGAGGGGAGGGCGGGAAGATCGACCAGAGGAGTCCCTAAGTGCTCCACCTGGAGGAACGGAAGCAGACCAGAAGAAACATGTTTCTACATGTATATATATATATTTATATATATATATATATATATATATATATATATATATATATATATATATATATATATATATGTGTGTGTGTGTGTGTGTGTGTGTGTGTGTGTGTGTGTATAATATATATGTATATATATATATATATATATATATATTTATATATATATATATATATATATATATATATATATATATATATATATATATATATATATATATATATATATATATATATATATATTTTTGTAGGCCTGGCTTTGTGGGGGTCTTATTTTCTCTCTCTCTCTCAATCTATATATATATATATATATATATATATATATATATATATATATATATATATATATATATATATATATATATATATATATATATACATATATAATGATATATATATATTATTCCATCAATACAATTTTAAGTAGATATATACACTCATGCCATAAATACAAATACCAACAATAAAATATTCTAAGTAAAATCAATATTTACAATATAAAATTCTTACTTTTATATACTAAAATTTATACAAATGAAATACAATTATATTGTTATATATATAAGCTTAATAGTCATATAATATAAATAAACTTCTATATATATACACATGTATATATAATCTAGATAAATCCTAAAATCCAACATATTTGTTAAAGAAATTATTTACTAAATTATTAATAAAATATTATTTAATATCAAGAACTAATATATATATATATATATATATATATATATATATATATATATTTTTATATATATATAACTACATTTTATGAAAATCGTCTACTAGGTTACTAAATTAAAATACTACTACCCAATGCATGTCTAAAAGGACGTCTTGGGATGCACTACATGACTACCTGGGCTTTGGGTTGGATTCGGGTCAAGTCCGGGCTACATTGGTACAGCCAGGTCTCCTAAAAGTTAAATAATCTTAATAATAATTAATCAATTTATTCATACTAGTCAAGTCACAACTTGGCCTGATTTTCTTAGTTAGAACACACCTATGGCTCGGCATTCCCCTATTATGGCTAAACACTAGTCAAAGCACGCCACTGCACTATCCGTGTCATGATTTTAGTCGTCTTGTACTTCAAAACTCAACCATGGCTAAAGTCATCTACCGTAATAATTAATTAAAATAATTATTTATAAAATTCTAAAAATCACCATTTAAATCAAATAAATAAAAAAATATTTTAAAAATTTTCGGGAAGGGGAGCTACAAATCTACGCACCTTAAAAATAATTTCGTCCTCGAAATTCTAATTCATAACTATTCCCTAAAAATTAAAAAGAAAGTCTACTCTTACCTTAATCTCCTAAAAATATATATATATTTTTTTTCAAATAGTTTATATCATGCTCCTAACCATTTTGTAACTACGAAACCTCGAGGACTTCTACCCACCTTTGGTCACACTACTCCTCAAAACTAAAATCTTATAATCTTCTAACTAGTTGCTAATAATTCTACCGACAGATATCTAGGTATATGGCAACTATAATCCCTCGTATCTATAAACAACCAAACTCAATAATCATGCAATATTATACTATAATTTAAGAATTTCTGATAAGTTCTAGGTAACACGATCATTCGTCACCCCGAAATACGAAGGGACGAGAATCAATGGTACGGAAAACAAGGGAGAATAATCGAGAACAAATATGAAATTTCAAGGACGAAGAGAAATTTTTCTAGGAGAATTTTTAAGGCAGTGTGGATTGAGATTTCTAGGGTTTAGTCATAGTCGCAGGCTCGTATCAGTACAGTTACGTAACCGATACGATATGCTCTGGCCTGCATGGGCCACCAAAATATTTGTCACGACCCGCACCCGCTTTTCGGAACGCGAGAGCGTGAGTAAGCCAGCTACGCATCAAGCGGACTCCAGCCCGACTCGAATACGTAAACGCTGTCAAGAGCATGGTAAACTGCTAAATCACGGCAAAACAAATCTATACCTCAATCCACAATAAATGTACGAAACTTGAATAAAAACTATGGGTCGTGGTCTACAGCCCACTAGCATAAATGTCCGATAAGACTCCAAAGAATATAATAAGAGTCTATAACTCAATCAATAAATAGGATATCGTATGATAATGAAGGAAAGCACGAGCTGGATAATAAACGTGATATCAATACCTGAATCTCGCAAGCAATATCATAATCATCTGAAACCCATAAGTGTCATAATCTTGCGCCATCCAGAACTGCTAAATAACTCCTTGCAATCGCTAAACCTGAAGAGATCATTAGGTCCTCAGGGGACATACCAAGATACATAAAAATATGCCTATCTAGCAGTTTAATTATGCATAAACTATAAACAGGATATAAGGAAGGAATGAGACATACACATGGCAAGAGACTATAACCAAAACTGCTAACAAGTGACTATCGACAAGGGCTACGAACAGGTGACTATGAACTGGAATACAAGAACAACTACACGTAACTGAACTGCTGGATGAATAAGTGAACACGAGATCAATGGAATACCAAGCCCTCGCCCCGAGTGGACTCACAGGTTTGAACTAATCACTAACCCTCGTCCCGAGTGTGGACTCTCTGGTTAGTTCAAGGCAAGGCACCCTCGTCCCGAGTGTGGACTCTCTGGTGCAAATAAATAACATCCTCGTCCCGAGTGTGGACTCACGGATGTAAACAGATCAAGACAAATACCTTCGTCCCGAGTGTGGACTCTCTGGTACAAATGGTCAACCCTCGTCCCGAGTGTGGACTCTCTGGTTGAGGAAACGATAACAAGGATTTAGCAGTTCAACTACACGTACTCGTTCCAAGACACGACTCAGTCGAGGCACAGGTGAGACAAGGTACAACTCATGTCAAGACATGGGTAAGGACAACTCTAGCATGAACTATAAAGTGAACAAGCCTGATGTAACTACACTATCTAATCACGAAACTGATATACAAGCAAGACGATAATCTAGTAAAATATGGAACGCTGGAAACATATAGATAAACTCGCATCAACTAGAGAATAAGATGATAACATATATAAAAATAGGAAAACTATAAGCATGAAAATAAACTGTAGAGGGAGGCAAGGTATCTTGCTTGGTGGTAGCACGAAAGACCATCAATATACCGTCAACTGGTAAGCCATAAAGTCCAAATCTCACAACTGTCTCCGAAAGCAGAAATAAACATTGCCAACATTCTCAGAATAGTCAAATTAGCTAGGATTGCCTGTTCCTAAGTCCAATTCTGGACACATGAGCAAAACGGTAATTTTGGGCCAAAACGGTGTCCGCCTTTGGACCCGCTTTGCACCGAAAAGCGTGCCAGAGTCAATGGTCTCTAAGGTCGTCAAACTACATGTCTTGAATTCGGTTTGATGATACGAACCCAACGGCATGTCCAATTTTAGATTCCGGTGGACCGTGCACAAAATTGCCCGTTGAATCGGATCATGGGGCCCGCAAAACGGTGATCCGGTCAACAGTCTCAGAATCGGACCAAACTTGGGATACAGGACCAAAAAAATGATACGGTCCTGATGGCGCAAGTTTCGTTTCGATTTGACGAACGTACATAAAGTAATTGGAGAATTTGCATAGAGATCGATACGGTGAATTTCGACGGATACGGATCAAATTCGTCGCGCACACGCAACCAATTTGAATTTCCTCAAAGCCCACATGACCACGAAGCCGTTACGTACCATTCGGTGCTTTCGGTTCGCGATCACGTCGCCCAGTTTGGCGGGATGCACGTCGTACCGGGAGAATTTTAAATTTTTCGAAAACAGTTTTTTGAGTTTTTCTCTATTTTCAAGTCGATTTATCTTACTGCTTAAACCCCTAGAAATAAAACTAATAATTAGGTTTCCATCTCATGTAGGTTTTCTATAGGTCTGTTCAAATAGATTGCTAGGTTTCTCGTTAGATCGATCAAATTTTGACTTCCAAGTTGGGGTCTTAGGATAGAGATAGCTATGTTTACAAACAGAGTTTTGTCAATTTTCACATCGATTTTTTGGACAGATTGGTTATCTAACTGAGAATCCATCTACTACAGTTTCAAGAGGGTCAACTGGGCTTCACGTAGAATTTTACGGAAACGAATTTCATTAAACGATCAGGAAGAAAACGTACCGCGAAGATGTATTACTGCTGTCGCCCATACCGTTACTGCTGCTGCTGCTTTCCGCTATGCGTACGGCTGTCTCCCGGTCAGGCACCCTGGCCGGCCTCCAGTGGCCCGTGCGGCCGCGCGCGGTGGTCCAGAGAGGGTCGCCAGGCTGGAAGGTGGTGGCGCGGCTAGGGTTCTCTCTCCATGTCTCTTGCGTTCTCTCTCTCGATCTCTCTACTATATATATATATATATATATATATATATATATATATATATATATATATATATATATATATATATATATAATTCGGCTGGGAATTAAGCAAGTGGGTTTTACTCTACTGTTTGGGCTTCTAGGGTGGGCCTGGCTTTGTGGGGGTCTTATTCTCTCTCTCTCTCTTTCTTTCTCTCTCTCTCTCTCTCTCTCTCTATATATATATATATATATATATATATATATATATATATATATATATATAATATATATATATATATATATATATATATATAATATATATATATATATATATATATATATATTATTCCATCAATACAATTTTAAGTAGATATATACACTCATGCCATAAATACAAATACCAACAATGAAATATTCTAAGTAAAATCAATATTACAACATAAAATTCTTATTTTTATATACTAAAATTTATACAAATGAAATACAATTATATTGTTATATATATAAGCCTAATATTCATATAATATAAATATACTTCTATATATATACACATGTATATATAATCTAGATAAATCCTAAAATCCAACATATTTGTTAAAGAAATTATTTACTAAATTATCAATAAAACATTATTTAATATCAAGAACCCATAATATATATAACTACATTTTGTGAAAATCGTCTACTAGGTTACTAAATTAAATACTACTACCCAATGCATGTCTACAAGGACGTCTTGGGATGCACTACATGACTACCTGGGCTTTGGATTGGATTCGGGTCAAGTCCGGCTACATTGGTACAGCCAGGTCTTCTAAAAGTTAAATAATCTTAATAATAATTAATCAATTTATTCATACTAGTCAAGTCACAACTTGGCCTGGTTTTCTTAGTTAGAACACACCTATGGCTCGGCATTCCCCTACTATGGCTAAACACTAGTCAAAGCATGCCATTGCACTATCCGTGCCATAATTCCTAGTCGTCTTGTACTTCAAAACTCAACCATGGCTAAAGTCATCTACCGCAATAATTAATTAAAATAGTTATTTATAAAATTCTAAAAATCACCATTTAAATCAAATAAATAATAATAATAAAATTCAAAAAATTTTGGGAAGGGAAGCTACAAATATGTAAAACAATAAGCATATACCACCAAAGGGTATAAGCATAAGTAGAAATGCTATAGTGATTGTATGAAGATTAGTGATAATAAAATGCTAAACTTAATCGATTTACCATATTAAAAAATATGATACAATCATTGGGCCAACAATACACGAGAGAGTTCTTACTCATATTCATGTACCCTACATGTTTACTTCCTTGTCACATGTTATCATTTTACATACTTGTTACATGATCCTCTATTATACACGATAGTTAGTGAGATTAGGTAGGAAAATTCTATGAGTACGTATGTGGACTACGTCTTGTGCAAACTCCTTGTTGAATTTTACGGATACCGGCCATAGAATTACATGTATTGACTGATGTATTAACCTATAACATTTAGATACAGAAATGTAAAATTCTAAAACGTACAATTACACATGTTCTTGATATTGATCTTGTATAACATTATTGTTATTTTTGCAGTCACATATTGATCTTAGTTTCTTTTCCATTGTACTCTTGCATGCATATAGCATATTCTTCTACATTTGTGTGCACATATATTTTACTTTTAGTGCATATATATTGTAGCTTTAGCGTGAATTTATTTACTTTGCTCCAAACCTGATTGGATAATATTAACAGTTTTCTTAGACGAATTTCTTTTGACCTCGTGATGGATATTGAGGTTCATAGTCCTTCTATATTTAGGTTTCTTAAAGATTTGAAAGATATATTTTCATTCTTATGTTTTTCAATCGTTTCTTAGTTATTGTCTTTGTTAGATGATAGATTATAAGAACAATGGATATTATATGATGGATGTATTAGTATAATAATAGACATAGATAGCCTACTATCATCGATGTTGCAGCGCAGGTTGAACTTGGCCACGTGGTCGTACCCAATTATTTGGGAGCAGGTCGTGACATATGGTAGTTTTTTATTTTCAACAGGAGAAACAGAATAATTATTAGAAAAAATATAATATACATTATAGCATTCATCGGAAAGACTAGTAAAATGTTAGTTAGAACCACTACCAAGAGCATCCATACAATATTTTGTAAAAAATATTTTTCTAATAATAAATTAATTATTTTAAAATAGCAAAATTTACTACTTATATTATACAATATTAAAACTAAATACTTAAACCTAAACTTAAAATGCCGTATATAGAATTGCATCTTGGTGGTGGTCGATCAAGTGAAGCCTCCAAACTCCGATTCTTCGAATTCTTGCTATTTTTTGGCACTTCAGTCTCTGAAACCATTTAATTCATCCAAGAGAACACAATACTTATTGAAAATATTAGAATAGAAAGAATAAAAAAATTATGGTAAATTTAGATAAATTTATCCCTCTTTATATAAATGTTTAGAGTGCCAAATAATTACAAATACTCTTGTAATATGGTTGTTATTGGGATATTTTGATCATTTTCAGTAAAATATCCACACACAAAATTGATTAACGTCCATAAACGACTAACATGTGGGGATAGTTTTGGTAAAAGAAAATTCTTCAATAGTCCAAATATTATTCCTAGTATATGATTGTAGGAGCGTTTTTACCAAAAAAAAAAAAATTCTCGCAAACGCTCAAAATGGAGGTAAATTGGTAAAATATCCCCCAATGGTCACATGTTGATGGATACCATATGGAGTAGGACCAAAATTGGTTGGGGCCAGACCTATCTTTTGACATGTCTCGGCCGAACTGACAGAGGGGAACATGCCCAACCTAATAGTAGAAATGGGATGAGTTGGGCCTAGGCTTTGACAAGGCTTAGACCAACTGGACCATGTCCGAACTAATTTTTGGACTGTCCAACCCACGAACACCATTGGTTCTTTCTATATGTTTTCTTCGTCTATTCTCTTGTTTTGGCAACTTTAATATGCCCAAACTATGAATTTTAATAAAGGCATTACAAAACTTACTCGGGACTGCCCAATTTTTTTATTTAGAAATTTGTTAACCAAAAAATTTACTCGTGACTGCCCATTTTTTTCTTTAGGACTATCAGAATTTTTGACAGTCCTACCAATATACTGGACTATCAAAAATTTGACAATCCTAAAGAAAATATTTTATTATCTTTAGGATTGTCAAAGCTTTTAACAATCCTTTCAATAGGTAGAACTGTCAATTTTTTTGAAAACATGTTATCTTTAGGACTGTCAAAAAATTTGGCAGTCCTTCCAATAGATATAAGTGTCAAAAGATTTTATTGTCCTAAAGATAGCAGCAGTCGAATAGGATTCTGAGATCTTCCTTGTTCGGGGTCGAAAAATTCATGAGAAGAAGAGGAGTGTTGGGCACGTGCGGAAGTGTTTGCCAACCCACCTTATCAAAACCAACCTCCATCTAACGGACACCAAGCACAAGATGAAGACAAGTATAGGCGGTGACGTACGTCACCTGGACAAATCCCAACCTTTAATAACTGAGATAAAATTTTAAGATTGACAAAACTCATGTTGAACCCTTTGCCCTAATAGTTTCAACCCCCTCACCACTCTCAAGAAGAAAAATAGAAGATTACAATTGAGATCACTCACCAACCCGTAACAATCTCCATAACCGAAGTTGATGACTCCTCCATTAGATCTTCTTCTTCTTTCTGTCTTGGATGGTGAAGTCCTAAGAGCAAAGTACGGACTTTCTCTTAGATTTTCTTGCGGACGAGCACCCCGAATCTCTACTTTGTGCTGTTCTTTATGCCTCCACCCTCATCCCATATATATAGGATGAGAAAATCATATTCTAATCATAATAAGATTTTCTAAATAGGAATAAAATAGGAATCCTATTATACCTAAAATATTCCATCAACATCCTATTTTAGATCATAATAGGATTTTCTAAAATAAGAATCCTATTATATCTAAAATAGCACAACACCTATTATGGACATCCAAATCTAATCAAATCAAATATTTAACTAGACAAATATGTTGTTACCAAATCTAGACTGGACTCCAACAATCTTCCCCTCCAGTCTGATGAGAGGGTATTGACCCCACGGGTCCTCAACTGGACTCCATGCCTTTCATCCCGCGGTAGAGTTCCTGCTCCTCTATGCCACTGATCTCCGATCTCCCGAGCTGCTTTATATCTTCCTTTGTCTCCAGCTCCTCGACCGTCATGTCGACGCTAGCTGCCATGCATAGCACCTCATGCACCACTGGGATCCTGTCGATATCAATGACATGAACAAGACCGAAGTCCATGACGATCAGCCTCACCGTAAGCATCGATCGTCTGTCCCCGACTTTCATCTTCCACCGGAAAGTGTTAACTTTCTGACGAGCTTCTTCACCCTTAGCTGGCCCAACCAAGCGAACGGTGTGATTCTTCCGAGATTCGAACTCCTGAACCTGCCCACCTTCGTGTCCGAACTTGAAGCTCCCCAAACACATGCGTCCTCGAGCAGAACATCACGCACGATGCATGCCATTGATGACCTACATCTCTCCCTGAACTGTGTGAATAATGACACTCATGTCTCAGATTGAGTTTGCTGCAAACCTTGATCTCCTCCATGGCTTCGAACTGCTAAAACCGATGTCATTCCGTGAAGCTTTGGCAAACCACCTGTCGCCAAAACTAGATTTATAGAGCAACCCCCACCTGGAGACCAACCAGCTATCATGGGACCGACAGACTGACCCTCAATCTTTGACTCATCATCATCTGTCACTTTGTCTCGACGAACCGAATCCTCCGTCTCTCTCAAAGCATCTAGAAGCCCCTCTTCAGCAAGTTCTCGTTGATCCACCTTCTGTCGAACACCCCTCGAGTCTCCATCCAGTGTCTGTGGCCTACCTGTACAGCTCAACGACTTAAGACTGTACATGCCACAACACAAATCTCCCCGAGCCAGCTATCGGGAACCCTTTGCAAGCATCCAATCTTTGTCCCCAAACAAACTGCGACAGCCATCATCTGCCAGCCTTCCTACTGAAACCAAGTTGTAGCACAAACTCGGTACATATCGTCCACCCTTGAGGACGAGCTTCTCACCAAACTCCGTCGTCAAGTGCACATCATCAATGCCTACCACTACAGCAGTCTCCTTGTTGCCCATCTTCACACGTCCAAACTTGCCGTCGTGGTATGACGTGAAGATCTTTCTTTGCAGAGTGGCGTAATATGACGCCCCCGTGTCCATGACCCAGTCGCCGTCATGACGCATGCCACAAGGTTCCTCTGTGTCTGTCGCTACGATGATGATATCTCTCATTGCTGTGAGATCCTCCTAATCGTCCTTGCTTCATGCAGTTCCTCTTGATATGACCCCTTTCGCCATAGTGATAGCAGCCCTCCTTGCGGTCCATAATCATAATATTTTGAGAACTCCCACTTGTCCTTGCTTGTGACTTGGGTCTTCACTTCTCGTAGGAAGCCACCAGAGCGAACTCCTGCGACGATTCAACTTGCTTGCGTCGAACCTTCTCATTCAACAAGCTACTTTTGACTGCCTCCATCATGACAACTCCATCAGACGCGGAGTTGCTCACCAACACCACCAACGTCTCCCAACTTTTTGATAGAGAACTCAAAAGCAGTAGGGCCTGAAGCTCATCATCAATCACCATCTTCATCACAGACAGATGATTGATGATACCCTGAACCTCATTCAGATGTTGTGCCACTGGGGCACCCTCTGTGTACTTCGAGTTGACGAATTGGCGAATAAGAAACGCCTTGTTGCTAGCCGTCTTCCTTTCGTACAACGAATGCAGCTTCTCCCACAATGCTTTTGTCGAACGCTCCATGGATACGTGGCGAAACACCGAGTCATCCAGCCATTGGCGGATGAATCCAACAGCCTTTCGATCCAGTCGTTTCCAGTCTTCAGCAAATTTGTCTGATGGCTTTGCGCTGTAGCCCTCCAATGGACCATGCAAATCCTTGTACCAGAGTAGATCCTCCATCCTTGGCTTTCAAATCGCCCAATTTCTCCTGTGAGGGTGATCATATGAGTGTACATCTGCTCCATAGACATGGTTGCCAGAACCCCCAAATCTCTGATACCAATTGTTGGGCGTGTGCGGAAGCGTTTGCCAACCCACCTGATCAAAACTAACTCCCGTCTAACAGACACCAAGCACAAGATGAAGACAAGTATAAGGCGGTGATGTACGTCACCTGGACAAATCTCAACATTTAATAACTCAGATAAAATTACAAGATTGACAAAACTCACGTTGAACCCTTTGCCCTAATAGGTTCAACCCCTTCACCACTCTCAAGAAGAAAAACAGAATATTACAATTGAGATCACTCACCAACCCGGAGCAATCTCCCTAACCGAAGTTGACGACTCCTCGATTAGATCATCTTCTTCCTTCTGTCTTGGATGGCGAAGTTCTAAGAGCAAAGTACAGAATTTTTTTTAGATTTTCTTGTGGACGAGCACCTCGAATCTCTACTTTGTGATGTGTTTTGTGCCTCCACCCTCACCCCATATATATAGGATGAGAAAATCATATTCTAGTCATAATAGGATTTTCTAAATAGGAATCAAATATGAATCTTATTATGCCTAAAATATTCCATCAGCATCAAATTTTAGATCATAATAGGATTTCCTAAAATAAGAATCCTATTATATCTAAAATAGCACAACATCAATTATGAACATCCAAATCTAATCAAATCAAATATTTAACTAGATTTGGGTTCCACAAATATGTTGTTACCAAATCCAGACTTAACTCCAACAAGGAGATCAAGAAGAATAGGTTTTAATGTCGACCCTGACCACCTCTCTGCCACCACCAACATTGTCGTCAACCCCCACTTCTCCCCGACCAACTCTCCGCCACCAGTACCATCTCCGACCTCTTCTCCTCCGATTATATGTGGCTGCTTGAGGGAGAGCAGGAACCACGCGAAGGAGGTGGAGAATGAGAAGAAGGGAATTCGGATATGGAGGAAGGATTGGGGGTGGAGGAATATTGGAGAGAGAAAGAGAGAATTAGAATGTTTGGGTTTGAGGGGGAAGGGGAGGGGGGGGGGGGTGCAGCCTCTAGTAAGTAATGTGCTACTAAAAGTTCCAGACTACTGAACTAGTCCCCAGTAACTTTTGTAGTGCCCCGATAAATACTCTCAAACTATGAACATGTGGAGTTACACTAGCTTTGGTACTTCTGCTTCTGTTTTCGAAAAGTATTAAACCGAGTATCTTTGACAAAGCTAACTTCGACGTATTTTTCTTTTATTAGTTGGTACACTTTAATTTGGCATACTTTTGAAAGCGGACCTGAGGATGGGAGGATTTGCTTTCAAAAATGCTTATGTTCGTGCTCTCTTTGATAACTTGTAGAGCTCGAATATAAACAAAAATTAACTATACCCTTGTTTAAGTTAGTCTTCCTAGTAGGGGTGAGTATTCGGTTTATTCGGTTCCAACCGAATCGAATAACCGAAAACCGAATTGGACCGAAACTGAATAAGCAAAACCAAAACCGAACCGAATTGGTCAATAACCGAACCGAATTAAATCGGTTCGATTTTCGGTTTATTCGATTTTTGGGTTTATTTATGTTTTTTTTGTTAATATATGTAATAACTAAATATACCTAGATATATTTATTATATATATATATATATATATATATATATATATATATATATATATATATATATATAAACTAAATTTTCTTATTCGGTTTTCAGTTTTGGACCGAAACCGAAATCCAAAACCGAAACCGAATAAGAAAATTTAGTATTTTCAAAACCAAAACCGAACCGATTTTTTTAAAACCGAACCGAATCTCTTATTCGGTTCGATTCGATTCGCTTTTCGGTTTAAAACCGAATAATGCTCACCCCTACTTCCTAGTGGGGGATTTGCCCATGGCCAGCGCTGTGGGATGGGAAGCAGGACATACACAAAAATACGATAGATTAAAAAAAAAAACTGTATGCAAATGGTACATTAATAAATGTGTTGATTGAAGTACCCATTCAAATTACACATTTAGTAATGTATTAACTTATATTCTTATGACACATGTTAACAAAAACCCTTTTGCTAGACATTTAAAAAAAAAAATTCAGTGTCTCCTATTGCAACAAATTCTCAAAATTTGCCTACTTCATTGGATTATTCTTAAATAAATACCAAGCTGTCCCCTTTGATCCCAGTATACTTGATTGTTGTTTACTTAAAGAACCTCCATGAGTGCCTAAAGCTTATCCCAGTACGAGAAGACTTATCTGGAGAAGGTCAAAATATTTTCCCAATGTTCCAACAAACCAACTTCCAGGAGCAGAGGCGGATCCACCTACGATGAGAGGGAGCAGCAGCTTTTTCTGAGTTTTCCATTTTTCTATGCATAGGTCCATATATACTCTATTAGCTATATATTTATATGTATTCTAGACAGTTGTATAGTTCATTTAATCAAGTAATGTAAGTTTTATTTAAGATGTCATGGTTCAAAACTTGCTAGTCACATTGTTCTGAAACAAAACTATATACCATATTGAATCACAGAATCAAAGAAATCTTCAATCAGCTGCTGACTAATAACAATAAAGGGTAAATTGCAAAAAATTTCTCGTTAAATGTGCACCTTTTAAGTAGAAAGGTCTTTTAGTCAAATTTAACAAATAAAAACTCCCGTAATCTATGACTTGTTCGACCAGCCCCCTACCGTCTGTTGACCGTTAGTTTTGACCGTTAAGTCACATTTTTTTATATATAAAAAAAAAAACTTAACTAACACCCTTCCCTAACCTCTCCCCTCCTCCCTCCGGCCAGCCACCCCCCCCCCCCCCCCCAACCCCCCACCCCCCTCCCCGCCCCCCTCATTACTCCGACGAGCACCCCCCTCCCCTCCTCGCCCCGGCCAGCCCAGCGCCCCTCCTCCTCCCCGCCCCGAGCAGCACCCCCCCCCCCCTCCTCTCCGCCCCCCTCGTTACTCCGGTGAGCACCCCCCCCCCCCCCCTCCTCCCCGCCCCGGCCAGCCCCCCTCCCTCCTCCTCCCCACCCCGCCCCATCCTGCTCCTCTCCGCACCACCGGGGAGAGAGAGAGAGGGGGGGGGGGGGGGGGGCGGAGGAGAAGTGGGAGAGTAAAATGGTCATTACACACCCCACTTAACATCAGTTAACGGAAAGAGGGCAAAATGAACAGATTTCATACTTTCAGAAATTTTAAGAGCATAAGATATTTTTAGTGCAAAAAGCGAAAATCTAACGAAATTTTTTTTGCACTTTACCCAACGATAAATTAACAATTATCACTGTATGGAACTTCATCCATTTAACATTCACCCCAAATTGGTCTGGTGCAAGAAACCAGAAACTTCAAGCTTATTAGTTAGTAAACCAAGCATTTTGGCATAAAGATCCACGGATAGTTGTGAAACTCCACAAACTGAAGTACAGATGGAACTAGAACCAGTATCTCGCTCTAAATCAAAATACAAGTTTCTACCAAGCAATATTTACTTGAAACACAAATCTATGCGACCGACAAAGGGTTACTTATGAAACATGATTAGGTAAAAAAGTGAGAGTCGATATCCAACTACTTGCCCCGATCAACCAACCAGTTCTCACACACAAGGAGATACAGGACATCCGATGGCTAAACATACAGATATCAAAATGGCCGGTACGGGCTGGGTTGTCCTTGGCCCCTCCCGCCGCCGTACCCGTAGCCTCTGCCATAGTACGAACCCCGAGCCCGACCTCCACGAAACCCACGTCCGCCGCCCCGACCGCCACGGTGCCTAGGAAAATCGCCAAAGGTCTACATCCACCCAGAAACAACTGATACACTTTCTTGTAATATAGAAAACGGAAGATTAAGGCAGGTCTATACCTCTGTGTCGATCTTCAACTGCTCTGAAAATCTGGTGCGTCCTCCGTTCCGTCCTCCGCGATCCAGCGTGTTGCAAGAGATCGTATCAAAGAAGTCATCCTTGACATAGACAGGCTTGATTCATATTGAAGGCAAGGAACATCAGTTGGAGAGAATATAAAGGGTTTCTTCATTTGGTATTTCTTCGTAAGTGTATAATAGTACAAGTGCTAGTGATTAGTGATATATTAAATACTTAATTCTAAAATACCACAAAAAAAGTTCATTAACAATATAAATTACAGCATTTAAGATCTTTTATACCTTTGCATCAAGTTTGGAAGATTCATCACAGTACTCATCCAGAGTGTAATCAGCTTCCTCATCATCATCTCCCTCTCTCAATTGCGCTTTGTTTTTACCAAGGTGGCCCCATACTTCGTCCTTGTTAAATTTCTCGTTCATCGCAATGAAATCGAAGTCCTCATTAAATTTAGTCACAGGTCGTGGATACTGCAGAGACAACAAACCAAAGGATATCTTAGTACATCTGCATTGGAAGAAAAACAGTTTAACAGGGATAAAAAAAAATGTTCAATTACACTACTATAATCATTATAAAAAATCATCACTTTCCATGAATAGATCACAGGACAATAAAAACACAACTATTCCATATTCAATCTACCATTAATTCTGTTCAGTCAAGGAAACATAATTTCATTTTGAAGTTGAACGCTAGAAAGCTTAAAAATAATAATTTATGTTCAGTTAAGGAAACATAAAATATTCATTTTGAAGGTAAAAAGAATAATTTCAATATAGTATGCATAATTGCCACAAGTGAAAAGCACACTTTAGGTGCCAAGGTCCTCTGGAGTATTGCTGCAACGTGTAAAAGCAAGGCATGCGCCTGATCAAAGCAAGAGCATGCATAACATGAAAGCATGTCAAATACATACCTATTTCATAGTCTAACTAATAAAAAATGATAAGTGGATGAGAACGCAGCGGTAGAGGACAGGAAATGGCTATATATATATGCTCAAAAATCAGTCAGGTGGTTTCATATTATGGAATCAACCTATGTTACAACGGTTGGATTTGGATTGCAAGACTGAGATTACACATTTTTTAAGTAGATACTCTCACCTTTTAATCTCCGCTTTGCAATCTAAATCCAACGGTTGTAACATAGGCTTATATATATATATATATATATATATATATATATATATATATATAAGTGAGAGAGAGAGAGAGAGAGAGAGAGAGAGAGAGAGAGAGAGGTGTTATAATATTTAAGTCAAGGGCTAACTTATGATATATGAATAACTTTTGGTTGAAGTTTATCAGAGGAAGCAATCTGTATTAAGTGATTATGTTATGGGTTATCCATAGGAAGTTTATAATTTATATTGTTTTCTCCAAAATTATGTTACATATTATATACATACATGAATTATACATACCATAATTCCGATAATGCACCTGTCAAATTTTCTATTGCAAACACCCCTCAATTATAACAGAGGGCCAAAAATGTTGAAGATCTTATTGACAACTAAAGGGTAGATAGAAATTTAAGGCTCAGAACTTATGGCCATGCTTCTGAAGTATATGAATAAAATAAATAAATTTTAGGCTCCATTATCCAAATTGTTCTAATTCCGAACAAAACTATCACCAAACTAAAATCCAGTTAGATTGTACTATCAGCAAAATATAGTTTTAGATAACTGCATCCAATCTATACTGTATCAACTTTCTTATCCGTTTCAAACCATTCATCAATAATAATGTGATACGAACCTTGGGGGAACTCATCTTAAAAGCTATCCATTAAGAGGAGAGAACCCAATATTATATCAACCCACATCTAGTTCCCCATACAACCGATGTGGGACTATAGGATCGTAACATAATACTTGTTAGGTATTTCTTGATAAAAAGGAATATGCAATATTTGCTTAAATATAAACTCCACAAAGGACGTTCCAATGACAAAATGCATCCGCTAATCCAAGGTCTAGGGAGGTCAACATGTACGATAATGGAGAGGATGTTTCATCCACTCAAACTTGCATCCTCAAGAATACAAGTGCATCATTATTGTCGTGCCTAGCGACATGCACCTTGGAATGAAATTCTGAGTATGATATTTACAAGGTAGCTACTAAATCAATTCAATATCTATCACAAACTAGGTTCACATCAGTTATTTGATTCCTATATCAAAACTCTCCAAGAGTATTTTCTCTTGGCACGGAGTATTAAGGTTTGTTTACATTTCAACCTTAGGTAGCTGATATCATCGACGGTTGGAAACTCTAAATAATTATAAATAAATAAAATCACAGAATATTCCTACAATCTAACAAGGTTTACTATACTATGAATAATTAATTAAAATCCATAAAAATAAAAATAATAAAAGAAGTCTTTTAATACTCTCTCGAAGATTAAAAAGAACAACAACGCTGGTTCCCTTTAATTCGGATGATAAGATTGCAGGGTTAAATTCATCAGTCGTTGCAGGTCAAAACTTTGGGGCACACTTGAACTACAATGATTGGACACTTAAATTATTATAAATAAATAAAAATCGCAAAATATTCCTACAATCTAACAAGGATTTACTATACCATTAATAATTAATTAAAATTCATAAAATAATAAAAGAAGTCTTTTAATAGACACTCGAAGATTTTAAAAAAACAATGGTTCCCTTTAATTCGGATGATAAGATTGCAGGGTTAAATTCATCAGTCGTTGCAGGTCAAAACTTTAGACCACACTTGAACTCACAAGTAATGGCTAAATGATAATTAACCTCTATTGTAAAATAAAAAAAAGTCAACTGGGAGTCTTTTTACTCTCAGAAGATTCACAATCACACCCTATCAACTACAATTCTATGAAGACTTCATCACCAATTTCACATTTCATCAAAAGTAACTTCTTGTTAGGATAGCTTACCAAGATATGTTTTGGTTGGATCACATGCATGGCTAATAAATAATAGGACAGCAACCTGTTTTGTCCCTCCTTCCTTTTAAAAACGAAATAAGCAACTGGATTCATAATGTATTTCCATTTATGGTGTGCAACACAAACTTGCATCTGTTCGATTTTGAAATAACCATATTTGGCAACAAATGTATTGTACATGTCATCTTATAACAACTTCACCAATTAGTAATAATAATTACGGCTATTTAATCATTACTACTATCAATACAACAACACTAAAAAATTGTGCCTATTCTCACTCACAACTGCTAAGAGTAGAGACTCAAAAAGTACAAATGTGGCTCTTAGAATAAATTGGGGAGAAGATAAAAATAATGTACTCAAAACTATCCTTAGAGATTTACAAGAATAGAAATAATATAATTAACTCTTATTATTATGACAATGAAAAAAATATGAATTAGGTGATCTGCTTAATGTCTATTGCCTCGTCCACAAACATAGAACCTACAAAAGCATGATTCATTATGTGGTGTTCCATTTTTTTTTGTTTTAACATTAATTTTAGAATGATCAGTCATGAGAACTTCATGTGTAATTAGACCATAGTTTGCAGTATCGGCCGATACCCATACATATAGGCCGATACCGATACGTATCGACCGTGTTGTGTCAATTTTGGCTAGTCTTGATGTGATACCACCCGCTACTGATACTGGCCAATATTGATGTGTTGGGGTCTCATTCCCGGTTAATTTGATAGAGGAAAATTAAATATTAAAGAGAAGAATGGGGAAAAAAAATTGTGTAACAGAATGATTCAGTTGTGTGCCGAAGATCGGCAATGTTGTGTTCCGATAAAATTATTATCAACACACTAAAAGCATTAACATTTGTCGAAGTTGTGTATCTATAAATTCATACCATTCATCGATATTAACAGTATTCCCTTTAAACTATTTATTGTGGTTGTACTATGTCTAAACATAGGTAAATAGGTAAACTATTTAGCAATGTTGAATATTATTCCATTTAAAACTAACTTGAAACAACATATAATATGTAGAACTATGTCTATATATGTATCAAATATTAGTTTTTTTAAAATACATTTTAACATTTGACTTTCTGAAATGAAGAATCTGATACTCCAATCCGAAACGGCTTATACCGATACTCCAATCCGAAACGGCATATATTGATACTGATAGGAAAGGTCCGAAACAGATTTCAATACTGCGAACCTTGAATTAGACTAGCAATTACACAATTCAGTCTATGATCATTGAGCATAGATATGCATGCACGCTGACTTAAGGCCATACAGGGATCTGAGTATTAGGTGAAATTCCAACATGTCTAATTTCTTTTTCCAAATTCTCTTACTCTATGTTCTTAAATTCAGCTACCCCACACTTGAGCTGTCACTTAGACTTGAGTGCATTAGACCTATGAACTCTAGACTCCTGTGCAGGGTATTGTACTGCTTGTATGCTCTTAAAAGGGGGGCAATTTGAGAATAATAGGAAAAGAGAGCAGATGACAAGAATAAAAAAAAGGTAAGAGAGGAAAAGATAGGATACAAAGAAGAACAAGACAGAAAAAGAATTTAAGTTATCAATCAACATTCAATACATAGATATAGGTTTTGCCTCGATTGCAATGGTTCCTAGAAACTTTTACTGTGTTACATATTTGGAAACTCTTAGTTCATATAACTGCTTTCCTAATGTTAAATTTCATTGCCGCTGTCCAAGTACTTCAAGTTATCAGCATATAGACCAAACAATCCTTTATCACCTGGACATTCAAAAAGGCTCATGGATAAACTAAGGGGAAAAGAACAATCAAAGTTAACTTTGGGAAAATGTTAACACTGCAAGTGTTTGTTCTCAAAAATGTTCTTTCAGGATTGCAGCTGAGCACTTTATCGATCACACTACACATGATGATGATTACCTCCCGGGAGTCAAAACAAAGGACACAAGTACACATCCATTTTCAAAGTCATATGCTTCCATTTCAGCCGCATTGCTAAAATTTAGGGCATGGATGTTCCATAATCAAAAAAGTCCAAAACGAGAGGTAATGCTTTGCTAATATATATAAAATTTGCCAAAAAAATGATTGATGCCGTCTTACGCTTCACACGTATTAAGCATTCACAAATTTTAACTACATAAAAGCATACTAGAAGAGAGAAATACAGTACCCCTCTTCCTCTTCCTCTTCCTCTTCCACATCCCCTGTTACTTTGATGATTGTAGAAAACAGCTCCATTTGGCTGGAAATATATTGACCATATAAGTCATGTCACAGTAAACATAATAAGTTTTCTACATAAATTAGCAGGTGTCTCTCTAAAAGAGAAGTGTCAACATGGAATAAACTACCAAACATTAAACAGTTCAAATGGAATATGATATGGCGAAAGAAAAAGAAACAGAAGCTTGGTCTAGAGACATACAATAGATAAAATTTAGACATTCACCTTTCACTCAAAAACTTCTTTAAGACATATTCTAGGCCAAAAATAGATTTGGATTTGCCGCCTAGCCAAGGCACTAGGCTAATTAGGCACAATGCAAACACAGTAAATTCGAGGATCGTATAGCCAAAAAGAAGCAACAGCCTAGACATGCCCAAGCAGGAGTTTAAGTTATCCTTTTATTACAGTAGAACATTTTGCTATTACTTACATGCAGGAGATGCTCTATTTAATCCAATGAAGGGGGAGATATAGCTGCCCCCTATACACCTGTTCATACCCAGAAAACACATAAGTGCATGGGTATAGGTTATGTTAGTCAGGGAATATATTTAACAAAAACAGTGAATTATATGACCCATCTAATAGAGAAATAGAATTCTCTCTCCAGGTTTCTCTCCTCTCGTCGGTGTTGTTTTCAAAACTCGATGGGCACCTCAATGGCAGTCAATCATGACCATAGACCATAGTGTAGTACAATAGTTTGATTTTCCATTTATTAATTCGTTAGTTTCTCTTTATATATATATATATATATATATATATATATATATATATATATAGTTTGATAGTTGAAAATTTCTATCTATAGCCATGAAAAGTATCAATAGCAAGAAATGCTCACTATTTCTCAAGAAGGGAAAAAAAAGGATCCTCTTATAGAAAATTTTCAATATGCCATGACTCATAAAATTTCATGAGGAAAGCAAACTATGGTAATTTAAGTATCCTAAGGGCCTGTCTGGATAGAAAGAACTCCACTGGTTACGTGTAAGGTTACCTACTTCCATCATTTGGTTGGATTTAGAAGTGGGTTTTGAGATGGAACTATTGTGTGTATAGTAAATCCATTTCTCCTCGTAATGGAGGCCAATGACTTCCATTATAAACCACATGGAAGTGACTTGGATCTTGGTTTTTTGGCGTTTCTTTATTCATTTTCAGGTTTTTTAATATTTTAAAAAATTCATTAGTACGAATATATTAAGTTAATAATATTAAGTAATTAAGATATATAGATAGTATTAAGTGATTAATAATTGATATTAAATAATATTAATAACTAATTTTAAGAAATTAGTAGTATTAATAACTTGTGAAAATTAATTAATATTTAGAATAAAAAAATTAATTACTAATAGCCTGATAATAGGCAGTTAACTGATATTAATTCATCATAAATAAGTCCTTAAGATTTTTTATTATTTTTTAAGTAACTTAAGGATTCAAACAAACAACCCCAAATATGGATAAAGGCTTTGTTGTTGTTGTTGTTGTTGTTGATGATCTTTTAAGTAACTAATAATGTTTAATTAATATATTATCATATTGGTTAGATAATTGACTACAATAACAACAAAGTCTTTATTCCAAATTTTTGGGGTCAGCTTACTTAGATAATTAACTATTAAAAAATATATAATTAAATAATATTAAGCATTATAATACTTAATTGTTATGATTCGGTAATTATGTTAAAATATTAATCATTTTTACTAATATTACAAAGCACTTCCCCACATCCTTTCATATTGAATATCAAACACGTCTTATCAATTAAGTTAGATATTAATCATTTTTACTAATATCACAAAGCACTTCCCCACATCCTTTCATATTGGCTATCAAAACACATTTTTGGAAGAATGAGGGGACAAAGAAAGTGCCACAAACTCCTACGACTCTCCACTAAACTCCCACTTCCTATCCCCCATACGCTTCTCACTATCCAAACAATCCTTGAGAGAAAATAATGTCTTCCTAGTTCATCCACGATAACAGCTCCAACATTACATTCATATGCAAACGACCGTATTTTCTGATGTTCTTTGTTCATTGATGTTTATTTTCATAAGGGGATCAGGTAAAAAAAAGGGTATAGTTGTCGTCGTTGTCATGCCTTCTCCCATCATCAGATATTATGGGCACGACCCTCTCATGCTCTTAGCTAAATTCAGCACCAAAATAGAGAGTTGACGTCAGTCCAGCAATGGATCATGATAATAAGAGCTATGTCAAATCTTTTATTGAGCTTTCTTATGGTCCATAAGAAAGCTCAATAAAATATTTGACATAGCTCTTATTATCATGATCCATTGTTGGATGAATTTCTAGCTAAGTAGCTAAGGGCATGTTTGGATCACAGTAATTGCGGCGAAAGTGGAAGGAAAAGAGAACTTTCGTTGAAACTGCTCGATAAAAAACGTTTTAGTTTTTGGTTACTACTTGCAATTACATTGTAGGTGTCAAATCTCTGACACAAAACAAAGACTTGTCCCCCTCCCTTCTTCCATTTTCAGCTGCAGCCAAAATGGGGAGTAACTCGGATGAAAGTCACTGGAAAAGAAGAGAGGAGGTGATACTTTCCAAAAAAAAAAATGGGAGAAGAGTTTCTACTTGGAAGCCCATGTGCTTCGCCCCACTGTTGTTCAAGTTGTGGTCACCGACCGACTCTCCAGACTTAGTTGCTGCACCGGCGGCCAAGCTCCTTCGGGAGCCCCTCTCCTCTTGGAGAAGATTCCTTCCTTCTTCTCACCATACATGTAGAATCCATGGAGAAAGAGTGAAACAGAGAGAGTGTGTGTGTGTATGTTTGAAAAAAAAATGAAAACAAAATTGTAGAAGAATCATCCAGAGGAAAAAGAATCCGTGGAAGAGAGAGATAAAGTTTAGGAAAAAAAATTGTAGAAGGAGAAGAATGGATTTTTGTGTATGGAAGATGAATCCAGAGGCTGTGTGAATCAGTTTTTGTGAGATGGATTTTTGTGTAGAAGAAAAGGAAGATGGGAGGAGTGGGCAGGGAGAGAGAGTGTGTGAGTGTGTGTGTGTGTTTGGAAGGCTGTGAATGAATTTTATATAAAAAATAATAAGTTTGTAGCTTAAAAATAATAAGTTTGTTTAATCAATATATTAGATATCTAGTTTAATTTTTTAATTAATTTATTTTTAATCAATATATTAGATACCTAGGTTTACTACATCTCTAACAAAAATTCACTTTCAACAACCATCCAAACGACCGAACTCATTTTTCTTCACTTTCAACAACTATCCAAACAACAAACTCATTTTTCTTCCACTTGCAGGAGACAAAAAGTACTCTATCCAAACACATTTTGAAAGTGTCACTTGCTGCAAGTGCACTGTAATTCATCATGATGTAAGTGTCACTTTTACACTTTTAAAGAGTTACTTCTATCCAAACAGCCCCTAAGAGCATGAGAGGGTCATGCCCCCATAAAATCTAGGCATCCAGATGCACGTAGGTAGACCTACCTTTTTGGATATGCAGTTTAAACTCATGCAACCAAGGAGCCACCCTCCGAGTTCCCCTAGACTATAGAGTCTAGACAAAGAAGTAAGGTGATACAATTTCAAGGGAATCGAATTAATCTGTGATACATTAAGCCAAAGAGTATAGATATAATAACAATGGAATATGATTAAAAATAGAAGGGGAAAAAAGATGCATAGAGCTGATAATTGATATATGACTAGGCTTACAATGACAAAGAAAAATTTAATGGGCATAAAGTGTTTAATGAATGCAATACAAAGAAAAGTTCCCCTGGAAATGAATAACAAGAATAATATCAGCATACCTTCTGATGATTGAGTGTAGGCAATGGTAATATTGGCTCCTTAGTTTCTGGTGTAGCCAGCACAGGTGGTTCAGGCAATAAAGGTTTAGTCTTCGTTTCTTGTACTTCAACCTCTACGTCTTTAGGGCTAGTCTGCAATGGCTGAGAAGGGCTAAATGCTGAGACGGGAGGCTGCACAAACTGTCCAGGAGTCACCAGAGGTACTGATGTTTCGACCTGGCTTGAAGTGGAAAAGCCATCAACGGAAGGCGCTAACTGAGGAATAGTCGAATAGCTCATGTTTGGAGTAGGGGCTAACCTAGGCTTGCTACTAATGCTAGCAGGAACATTCTGAGACAATGAAGCAATTGACTCCAAATTATAAGGTAAAGGCGGCACATACGACAGATTAAGACCAATTGTTGCTGCAGGAAGAGAAGTTGGAGGCTTGGTTGGTATCTGAATGGGTGAGGCTTCAGAACCTAAGGAACTAGCTTGCGAAGGAACCAAAATTGACGAGAAAGTGCCTGCAGAAGTTGACGTCAAAGAACTACTAAGAGGTGGCAATAAAGGAGGAGGAAACTCCTGCAAATTTTGAGATGCAGAAGTCATTCCAGGGAATTGTGAAGGCTGCTGCATGGAGTGAGGAAGAGACATTCCAGGTGGAGGCCGCAATAAAGGAGGTTGCTGCAAGTGAGGCAGCGTGCCAGTGGGTGCATAGTATCCCTGCCAGTACATTGGCAATGGGTTCGGCATTGCAATCCCGGAGCCATTTACAGTTGGTGCACCTGGAGAGGATCCCCAAGACCCTAAGCTACCCCCAGGTTGATATAGAGGCACATTTCCTTGAAAGGGTGATCTCGGAGGTCCCATTTGAGCTGTGTGGGAACTAAGATCAGCAACTGTTCCACTTCCAACAGAAGGCAAGCTTGTAGAAGGTGGAGGACGAGAATAGTGCGACTGTAAAATATTGAATGTTGATGAGCAACATCTCAAGTTGAAGCTCCATTAGTAGCTCATCATACATTTCTTACCTGAATAATAGCAGGATCATTGTGAATAGGAGCAGGGGCAGCCTGAGGAGGTGGTGAGGATTTGACCTGTAAATCCTGAAACATGATAGAACAAATCAGAATGGAATAAAATCCAATCCTTCAACATGAGTACGTTCAACCTTAATCATGCTATATATCTGACAGGTAAAAAGTATCAATTAATGAATATTCCAAGAAGCATAGAAATTACATGCAGAAATAACCAAATAGTGGCAGGTTAGAGAAAATCTCTGTATGTGCTGGAACATGTGGAGATACAACTATCATTATTCAAAAATGACAACCAGGAAAACAGAGACAATTTCAGAGGTATATAAAAGAACAAATTTGAAAGTGCAGTGGAACATGTAGGGATGCTTCTATCATAATTAAACCCAAAGGTCCACAACCTCTTAGACAATTTCAGAGGTGTGGAGGTAAGCTTTTACAAAGGCAGAGAATTAACATAGAAGATCAGTTAAACAAACAGCAAGAATCTTGATGTAGCGTAAGGACCCTACACCATGTGTGAGTGGAATAGGGGCAGATTTGTCGAAGTTGGCACGCAGAAAAGTACCCGGATAGAGACTGGTGCAGCCGAAACGACACATTGGGGTGCCCGAATCCACAACCGTGTCCGAGTCCACGGACAATCCCGAATCCACAGGTGGGTCTTGGACTCCACCAAAGACGACTCTTTTTAGAGGAAAATTATTATTTCATTGATTATCTCAAATGATTCAACTAGGGGCTATTTAACTTTACAAAAGAAAATAATCCTAACTTAGATAAAACAAATATCCTTAACAAAGATGGAAAAAAAGAAGAAGCTAATCCTAACTAAGGATAAAATAATTATCTTAACAAAGATAAGCCTTTTATCTTACTTAACCAAAGGATCCCATGGATTAAACCTAACCAAGCAGTTGTTGGCTGATCTTCGGGCACTTCTCTATTGTTGTACCGGATTGGGAGTTGTGTCCCTACATCAAAACTCCACTCGTGGAAGGTTGCGACATATTTCTTAGCATAAATTACAATTATTGCTAAACTGCCACTAAAGCTGAAACTCCAAAATTATGTCATGATTCACTAAAAACTAACTACTCAAAACCTGCTCAATATGTAATAACTCATCATTAAGTGGACATCATATAATGGACTTCACAAAATAGTTTCCAAAACAGAGGGACATCAACACATATAAATAAGCAGTAAACAAAGAAATATCTAGTAATCTTGAAAGAAACTAAGGGTCTGCTTGGTAACAGTATTTTCATCGGTTATGGGGTGTTTTTGAACTGATCGTTTATCAAAACTCATGCTTGTTTTTTTTTTTTTTTGAGGCACTGGTTTTGGTCGGCTCAAAAACCTCCCAAAACCGGTGTAATGTAATTTTGGGTGGCTTTATAAACACCCCAAATCGGTGGGTTTTGAGCAACTTTATTATTTTATTCCATTTATATCCTCACCAAAAAAAATATAATTATAACTACTTATACCCTTCCCTATTTAATTGTATCCGTGTAAAAAACTTTCAGAGCCGCTCGTTAGTGAATTACCAAGCATGTAGTAGACTGGTTTAAAAGCCGCTACTTAGAAACCATCCAAAATCGGACCCCTCATAACCGCTCATAACCGGTACTCTAAAAACACCTCATAACCGCTACCCCTATAATTGCCAAGCAGACCCTAAAAGAAAATTCATGGAACAACAAAACAATTAACAAATAATAACATTTTCTACGTCACTTTTTTCATGGTAATTCTTATACATTGTACTTCGATTTACCCGCAAACAGTGGTAAGGATCCTACGAAAAGCAAAATCTATCAAAGTTGCAAAGGAAGTTCCACACAGAGTGGGAACTCTATTTAACTTCATAGAACCAACCTCCAAATAGTTCAGAAAAACTCTCAAAACTCCAAGAAAAAACTCAAAAGTAAGAAATCCTAATGGTCCTTCCATAGACCAAATTTACATAAAAATCCATGTAAGTTATTCTGGCCAAAACAAAATTAATAATATAATAAGTTACAAAGAGAGAGAGAGAGAGAGAAGAAAAAAAAAATCAAACTCAATTAGAAAATTTGACTGGAAGTTTTGAAGGTAAGAGCCTGAGCCTCCTTCGGAAAGTTACAGGTACAGTGCAGAAACAGAGACACCAATTTGAAAAATGGATCCAGGTCCATAACACCATCAATCACTTCCTCTATGTGGGAACACATTCCCTGTACCTTGTTCTTCCCTGACATTGGAGAAGCTCCTTGCTCTCCAGTGCATCTTGGACTTAACTCGAACTGTAGTTCACATGTCGAAGACTAATAGAACAAAGTGGAGCGTCAAGTAAGCTTTCTTCTCTAGATGACTTATCCATAATATAGGAGGTAACGGCAACAATGTATCCTTTGTGACAAGAATATCCATTCATAGTACTGTATAGAAGCAAGGAAGGTGACATCAGCAATAGGTACGATAACTTTAGTAGCAGAAATAGTGATGTCATTGTAGAGAACTTTGCAGATAAGGGATTTGAGCCCTCGATCATACATGCAAATCAATCAGGTAGGGGCCCAACAGTTGCAGGCATCATAGGTTCCTTCAGAAATTTTTGGCCATCTGACAACACAACAAAGGACTCCTTTATCATGGGTTCCAAGGGGTTGCTGGAAAAAATTGAGGTTGTTTATGTGAAGCAAGGACAACTACCACAGCATCCATGTTGAAAGTGTCTGTCCATACTGGAGACAGTGTAGATATCAGGCAGCAAGCGTGGCGATGGTAACAGAGACGGTAGAAAGGATACATGCAATAGCAAAGATCTCACAAAAAGGCAATGTATAATAAACTTGCAAAGAAGTTACAAGGAAACCTGAGGGAATGCACTCTACCTGACTATGAAACTAAGCTTATGTCAAATCCTAATGATCCTTATATAGATTAGCTTTAATTAAAAGCCAAGGAAATTACCTTCACCAACTAGAAAAAGTCAATAAAAAAATAGAAGTCAAAATAAAAGAAAACTTCAAACAAACCAAACATAGATTGGCAATTCAACCAAACGGAGACTCCATTTTAAGGAATATAGACTCCACTCGGAATTAGTGTTGTAGATGTTACCGACAAGTCTACCGAAATGTCATTTTCACAAGGAAAACAACACATCAGGACCATGTGTTTCGGGTTTATACAAATATGTAGTTTGAGAGAGTATTGGCAGATATATCAGGTTTATACCACACAAAATAACCTAACATCGGCCAATATATTTAAAATTTGAGGGGTTTTCACTTAAAAACAGGTACCAACCCACTAACCACCAAATAACCCCACCCACCCCACACCCCCTCCTCGCACACGAACAGAACCCAACCCCCCTGGTTCCACTCTTTCTCCCTGTGTGTTGTGCTCTAATCAGATAACATCCCCACCACCTTTGCCATCCTCTCCAGCCCTACTCAACACCCCACCCCTCGGATAAGTCCCCACCCCTCCACCTCTCTCTCCCTCTCTCTCTCTCGATTTTGAGTCTTGACCATAACTGACCTAACAAAACTAAGAATGTGAAGGAATACAAGAATTAGTAGTTTTTATATTTTTACTTATCTTAATGAGCCTCTTAAATTACTTTGATACAAAATTTTAATGTTAGTAGTTTTTTGGTAGTACTTAAATTGTTAGTTGTGTTATGTTATTAGTTAGGCTAGGACATTTTGGAACAAATTAGAAATTAGATAGAACATTAGTATATATAATATGTAATATAATATATATTTATTGATACCGATATTTTAAAATGTCCCCAACATGATTCCGACTTAAAACTCCAAAAACCAACATGAACTCGACATCCGTCATCTACAACCTTGGTTGGAACTCAGGTCTCTTTGGATTCCACTTTGCAATCAGAGTATCTAGTCTGATCTTGAGGAGTGGATCCTCTGCTTTCCAATCAGTTCATCCAATCTACGAATGCGAGCCTCTTGTTTCCAAATGACACCTCTGGTCCAAACAAATCGTCAGGGCTCAAAACCAGAACCCCTGTCCATAACTCCATCAACCTCTTGAGGCTTTGCTTCTATCAGAAATAAGGATACAAGTTTGGCAAGATAAGTTGACATCTACAGCCCAACCTGATCTTTAGATGGGCCTTACATAAAAGCTACTAGATAGTATAGTTAGAGATACATACTGCAAATATAACTGTGATTATAGAGAGCATTATAAGGAGAAAATCTCACAGAAACTAGTTGTCCGTGATGTTAAAGGGGTCAAGTAAATGAAGTCGAGGAAGCTGTGTTTGAAATTTGAGAATGTGCAATAAATTAGAGGATTGGAATGAGCATAGCCAACTAGGAAGGCAACATCTAGATTGTATACAATAGCATGTCAAGCAGCATAGAGGTAGTCATGATTTAAAATTAAAGAGAAGACAAGTAAATGCATTTGTACATCTCCGAAAACTTGATGACAAAACATAATCGTACACAAGTTACTTTGATCTTTTTAGGCCAAATTCAGTTTAAGGATTTCAACATACTCGTCATGAGTAGTTGAGCAGGCATCTCAAGCATGTTAATTTTTCATTTCATGTACCTTGATGTCACTTCCACGGAAGAGTATATACTCATAGATTTTGTCGCTAGCAGGAATTTGAGGACCATCCTTCTTCCGACCTTCAGTTCCAAATGATCGTACTACAAAGAAAAAGATTAAGAAGTTTTAACCAATAATAAGGGAAGAAATTTCTAATATATAGAAAAAGATTGCAGAAAGAGAAGGCATAGACATGAAATGACTTTCATGAATAAATATATTTATGGTTCATGTTCAGACTCTTGATTGGACACGATAGTGTGGCTAACACTAGAATGTAATTGGATATGAATGACCTTTTCTCCTCAAAAAATGTTAATATGTGGCTAAAGCCCAAAACCGAAAGAGAGTCCAATAGCATTAGAAAAAACCAGACATATTGGCAAGACCAAGTCCAATATTTTCAGAATATATTTTCAAACCCTCAGTGCAATGATATTCATCATAAGTAACAGCTAAGTTATTATAAACAATCTAAGTGACAAGATATGTTATTCCCAGAATGATGCAAATGACGAGAAGATCAAGGAAACCATGATATGTAATCAAGAAAAGTGACCATGGGTATCTCATTGTGTTTATCATCCAAAAGAAGATAATGATGGTTGAGAGAGAAAAACAAAAGAATTGGTTTAATATAAAATGCAATAATTTCCAAAAAACATGGTTTCCACAATTTAGAAATGGCATCTGATACGATTGATCCATTCTGACAGCTGTTACGTTAACCTAGGAAGCACAGACACTCAAAAATTGATCCTGCATCTATCCCTTGTCCATGTCAGCATATAAGAGATAAGACAAGGACACTCCAAACTAACTAGGCCACACAAAAACCAGTGATGTGTATGCATTCCTATAACCATATCATGATTTTTTGTATCTGTGCCCATGGAACATAATGTAGAAACTAAGGCTTTGCTTCTTCTGACTGTGCCCATCTTCCGTAAGAATCATTAAATAGACTATGTATTGCACAAAAGCTAAATGAAATAAGTCAAACTACTACCACAACAAAACCTTTATTACCATTTTTTGGGTAGGCTACATGAACTATATTCATTCGTAGTATTTTTTTCTCTATTAAGGGCTATCACCTCTGTCGCATTAGCAAGACCATGTTTATCTTGATGTATCCATCTTTCTGAAGAAAATAACTGGGTTTTGAGAAAAATGGAATCGCTTAATGTAACATGGAATGTCCAGAAATAGTTTCTGCAATCCTGAAAAGTACTTGAATCCATTAAACATGCTCTGGTCGGTAAAAGTGAAAAGACATCATGCGTCTTCTCGATAGCCATCTTCCAGAATAATAAATGACTTAAAGAGAGAAAAAAAAATATATCCATAATAACTTATCATGCTCATCTTATTGTTTGTATCTTCCAAAAGCATACAGTAGTTTAGTAAGAAAAGATCTGATGGCTTAACATAACATTCAATAATTTTCAAAATGGTTTCCACAATCCAAAAAAGTCGTCTAATAAAATTGAATAGCTGTGATGGCCGATATCTAAGTGTAGAAAATTATCATGTCTCTTCTTGTTATATATTTATCTAGGATATATAAAGGCTCCTTATACTGAAATGTGAAGACTGAAGAGGAAAAAACTTCTGTAAAATCAAACAATAACCAATAATTGCAAGAATTTTCTGCTCATCTGTTGCGGTGGCAAAGGACTATTAAAGGAAAAAGATGTTTTCTAGGCTGTATCTGAAAAGTCCTATTCAGTGCTAATAATCAAAAGAAAAGGTAATATGTCCAGATTTGCAATCTAAAAAAGAAAAAGAAAAAAATCTCAACTTTGTTCTAAAAGAATCTGCAAGCCTGTGAGAGTGTGAGTGTTTAAGCGTTCCTCTCATGCTTCCAAATATATGGTACTAATTGACCAACATTAATCCAGCTTAGAAGGGAGGTGCAAAGTGGACATGCGGATAAGTGATTATAGATTATACATATCATACTAACAAATTGGTAAGAACAGTAAGAAGTCGAAGTATTTCCATTTTGGTAATGTTCATTCCAAATTAATCATCAAAATCTTTTAACCCCCCTCCAAAAAAAGTTTCTTTCCCTACCCTTGTTTATATATATCAACATCTCTCATGATCTCATCACATAGTTATAGTGGAAGTTCCCTTCCCATAGAAATACTACAAAATGCAAAAGCTTCGCAAGCACTAAGAAACAGTACCACGTCAAGAAAAGGACCAACTCCAGAACAAATCCCAAAGATGAGTAGGATGGCTAAAAAATGAACAAAATTGACTATTATCTTATTCCACCAAAAACACTTCATAGCCATCATTGCAAAATTATAAGGACTTCTATTTAAATCAGTGCAGATGTTTGTTTCCTCGGCATTAATGTGCAAATTCCAATAGTTGAAACACAAAGCATGTGCCAATATATTTCTTTGAGACCTTGACTGTGCTTCGAGAGAGCTAGTAAGTGAAACCTATTGATAAACATTTATTTGAGATCATCATTACCACATATATGTCATTATATGTATCACCAGTTCAGTATTAATCATAAATTGTGGTGTCAGCGACCGTCAAATCTGCCAAAAACAACCGATTCAATACCACAGAAACCCCACAAAACTGCTAATTAAAAAGGCTCAGATACTGATACTGTTAAATGTTGTATTAATATGCATCAAATCAGGATTCAAAAGTTGAATTATCAAGTTGCCTTTCAAGGGACTCTTTAAATGTCTATTTCAGTTAATTGTTGCCATAACAAGACTTGGAATAAGATCAACATCACTTTTAGTAGTGTTCCTTTCCTAGATAAGTAAGAGGCAAACTCAAATTTTGTCAAATACGCAAGGATGAAGAAAACATGCTTAACAATTCTATAAAAGAAAATTTGACCAAATTGAATGTTAAACTCTCAGAAAAGAGTGGCACACGGCAATTCAGCACTATAAAAGACATCAATCATGTTATAATTAGCGCAAATTCCTCGCATGATAACCTCAATTGGGACCAGAATCAAGTGAAAGAAAATAAAGAAATTGTGCAACCACAAGAACTAATTAGACATACAATTCTGCAGATGACAAAATATGAACAATACAAATAACTGGCGCGGCAGCATAACGAAACCCCGGCGCAGTAGGCACCAGGGAAAAGCAAAAGCAAAAAATAACAATAATAATAATAATAATAATACAAATAACTTACGGTATACAGCCTATGGTACGAGCCACATAAATAAGTTAGCTTTTCAGCCAAACAATATATTGTATACTTATAATGGTAAGATTTAGGGTGATCTACTTTTAGTAACTCATACTGTATGCTTAAAAGAATGCACAAAACAACACATGCTCCTATATCATATACAGACTTTTGCAATCCAAACATCAATTGTTATGCATCTTGTGGCAAACAAGAAACAACAGCTTCATTCTCATATCAGAAAGAATATCACTATTAGCTCATAATTAAATTGCTGCATAAGTTAAGCAGTTAACTCGAAATGAGCAGGTAGACGCGGAACTCAGCAAAATGCAAAATATGCCAACAAGAAATTAAGTTATAAACAATTGAATTACAACGAGACGTATACACAGAACAAAACCAAGAACCAAGGTTCAAAATATCGGTATCGGTATCGGTATCGGACATTTTGTATGAGTATCGGTATCGGAAGTATCGGCGGTATCGGCGGTATCGGATCGGAGTATCGGATTTTTGGTATCGGCAGTATCGGCAATATTAAATAATTAGTTTATATATATATATATATATATATATATATATATATATATTTTTTAGTTATATATATATATATATATATATATATATATATATATATATATATATATATATTTTAACTAACTATATATATATATATATATATATATATATATATATATATATATATAGTTAGTTAGTTAAAATATATATATATATATATATATATATATATATATATATATATATAGTTAGTAAGTTAGTTAGTTAGATACAATTAGTTAGTAAAAAAATAACAAAAGTTAGTTGAGTATATATGTTAGTTAGATACAATTAGTTAGTAAAAAAAACAAAAAACAAAAGTTAGTTGAGTGAAACAAAAATAAACAAAAGTTAGTTATATATATATATATGTAAAAAAAAGAACACACACACATATATATATATATATATATATATATATATAAAAGAACAAAAGTTAGTTGAGTAGGTACAATTAGTTAGCAAAAAAAAGAACAAAATAATATATATATATATATATATATATATATATATATATATATAAATATAAATATATATATATATTATATATATATATATAGCTTACATACATATGTAAGATATAAATACAAATCTATGTCATATTAAACACACAACTTCAATTGGGCTGCTGGTTGGTGGTGGAACTCTTGAGTGCTGAGTTCGGGAGCACTCCGGTTCGAGCGTTCATTTACGCAGTTCTTTTTTTTTTTTATTAACCCTATATGTAACGGTTGGGAGGAGAGAGAAATTTCAGATCTGAAATTTTTCTCTCCCCCCTCTCCGCCGCCAGCTTCGAACTCGGGGCCGCCTCCACCGCCTCTCTCCTCCACCGGGTCAAAGGAGATGGGGAGGAGAGAGGCCACCACTCCTCCAACGGCAGCGGCGAAGGCGGATGCGGCGACTGCGGAGGCGGCGACTGCGGAGGCGACGACGGCGAAGTCGACCTCGGTGAAGGCGACGGCAAAGGGAACAACCTTCGAGGTAAGTTCTGCACAATTTCTTCTTCAAATTTTTTTTTTTTTGTGGTGGTTGTTTGATGCTTTGATCGGCCATTTTGGATCTATTTATAGAAATTTCGTATGAACTGTGTGAATTTTTGCATTATTGGAGGCTCTGTTGGATTGACCTAAATTAAAGCTTGCTTTTTTTTTCGGAGATTCTTCGTGCTTTGTCTGGAGTGGACGCTGAAAACGTTAGGGTTTCGGTTCGTATCGGCCGGTATCGGTCGGTATCGGACTGTATCGGCCCGATACGAACCGATCCAACAGCTTTTACTGCGTTCTCGGCCGATACCGATAATTTGCCTGCGTTTCGGATCGGTCAGCGCCGAATCCGATCCGATACGGCCGATACGTATCGGTATCGGCCGATACTTTAAACCTTGCCAAGAACGAATCAGAAAAAGGTGGTTTACATAAAGGAACCAACACTGCCAAATTATAGCCTGCTTAATGCTAATTTATTGATAGATTGAGTTGGGAAGAAGGATCCGTGTTCTAAATGGCGGCCGCCTAGCCCACCTAGGCGGTAGGCGGTCTCTCTCCGCACCGCTTTTCAGTAGGCGGTGGAGTAGGCGGCCAGCGAAGGTTGGCGGCATAGGCGGAAGTGAGGCGGCGTAGGTGGGCGCCTAGGTGAAGCAATACCTAACAAGATATTTTGGCCAAAAAGGTTATGTAAGCATTATGGGCCTATGGTTCACTTTTACAAAACGAAAACTTTATAAATCTTGGTTCTACAACTTAGTTATGCATGGAACACCCTTAAATATGCACATTATGCCAAAAAAAAAAACAATGGTAAAATAGTAAAAAAAATCTTCAAATGTATCGACCGCCTAGGCGGTAGTCGGACTCTCTCCGCCACGCACCCGCCTACCGCTGTTTAGAACCTTCGAAGGATGCATGTGAAAAGTCCCAAATAGTAGGTACTCTGCTAGATCAGGTAATCCTGGGAAAAGAAGATAGGATGGAACCACATCTAATGCCCACTTACAACAAAGATTTAGATTGGAAAGAACAAATAGCCACTATGTATGTCTTGCATATTTAATCCTAGGTTTCTATATGTGATTACAGATATTGTCAAGTTAAGATTGTTTATGAATAAATTGCTAGCACTGTGTGGATTCTGTTCAAACATTAAACGAATATGAACCCTAAATATGAAAACACTTTGTAAGGTTCTAGTATAACTAACAAAGTGTTTAGATACCGGATTAATCAACGAGTAATCCATGGGTTAATCTGGCTAATCATGTGGCCTATTCGTAAAAATTATGAAAAGCCGAGTAACTGTGACTAATTAATCGGCTGAGTAATCTGTCTGTCACATGGACCAAAAGCAATGTGGAACCACAATGTATACTAATGGACGCAAATCGAGTTACTTGGACAATGCATCAGTAGGATCAAGATGTAATTTTCTTAGATTATAACCAAAAGCATTAGTGACACAATAAAGGAAAATATAACATGGAGTGCAATTCAGTGGATCCTGGCAGTAAATCTTGATATAGAAGAAAAATAGCTTTATTGCATTATAATCCAACTATAATACATTTGTTGTCGGGGTTCATTTGAAATTGGCAACTAATGATCCGAATTCCGGTCCTAGTGTCCCACCACTACATGATGTGGCAAACTCCAAGTGTGTGTATTTCAATATTTAAGCTATCATTTATTGACTTGCACACATGGGGTGAATTAGCTCAAGTGGTTGTTGGGTGGGGGATTTTCTCTAGTGGGCAAGGTTCAAATCCCACAAGAAACATTTGTTTTGTCACCATATTAAAGAAGAATTCCCTTTAGCGACTCGGACTTTGACTCGGGCACAAAGTAATACTTTGATGGCGCACTCTGCACTTCGCACACTCACATCAGGCACAGAGATGGCGTGTTTCGTGCAGTGCCACGGAAGCAACACGGTTGCTTGCGGGTTGATCTGCGTGGTTCCGCGACTCTGTGGTCAAGTGGGCATGGCTCTGCGGGAGCGAGGGTGCGCAAGCACTGCAACCACCGTGGCTCAGCAAGAGCATGGGTGCATGGGCGCGAGGACGCGCAGGCTCCGTTGGAAATCGGGCATAGTGGCTTCGCAAGAGCGTAGGCATGCGAGCGTTGCGAGACTGCTTTATTGCTGCTAGTGGGAAGGTTCAGTTTGTAACTTTCCTATTTATAGAAAGTTACTTTTGTAACCACACACTTATAGTGGGGATATTAAGTCCCTGGTTATTAAGGGCTGCTAGGTAGTTGGCTCCCCAATATAAACTCTTTGTTTTTGCACTCAGAAGAGTGTACATAAGAGAATATATATTACGAGTGAGGATAGTGTGCAACGGCAGCAGCAACTAGTGAATGCTATAGTCCGTGATGTCCGACGTAAAGGCGGTGACAAATGAGCGTTCCAGAAGTTCATCCGAACTTGCTGGTTCCTAGGAACGGATCGACGAGAAGGACGATCTCGCTTTGCGCAACAGTGACCTTCATCGTCCCAGCATGTGTTTAACTTTTTCTTGTAGTGCTATACTGCGATTGTGAGCTTTGCTCTAAGTGGCTTAGTGCACTCAGTGTGCTTGTTGCTTCATCTTGCAATTATTGGGAAGCACTCGGTGCACGTCCCAAACAAGTCGATAATTCACGGCAATATTTGCAGGATAGCACTCGGTGCATATCCTAGATAGCCAAATGGAAGTAACAGTTGCAGGTAGTGCACTTGGTGTCGCCCTTAGCAAGTTTGTTTGCGTGGACATTTAGTTCTTCCGCAAATTTAATCAAGGAGACTTGTATGGCTTTCCGTGTTATCAGCAACATTTGCAAACCTCAACAGAGCTTCTGCAACATCGTTCAAAAGGAAGTAAAAAATATTACTCCAAGTTAAAAAAAAAATGTGCAAAGATTTAAAGTGGGAAACAACTTCTCCTAACCAGGAATAGCATGAAGAATCAAAGACTGCTACAAATCAAGAGATATCCCACCAATATTAAAAAGAAGAGGAAGAGAAGGGCAAAGCAAAGAAGAGAGGATCTATCCCAAATAGACTAAGTCTACACGGAGAACTGTCAGATTTTAAAAGAAAATAACCAATTTTCAAAATCACAAGAAATAGAAAATACTATCATCAAACCAGATGTACACAATTAAGAGGAAGGCAACCAAAAAAAATCAAAATTACACGGCAGCTTCAGAAAATTAGGGCAGAATGAACAAAATCCATATACGAGATGCCCAACAAAAAAAAAAATCTGCCAAAAATTTACAGTAAATTAAACAAAAACTATACATCTAAATAGAAGACGTCATAATTCTAAGGTTAAAAGAACCAATTTCCCGCAAAACAAAGAGTCATAAAAAAAATCAAAATTAATGAGTAAAGAAAATGTCTCAGTTCTAAGAGGAAAATAACCAATTTTCCCTCAAAGGAATCATAAAAAATCCAACCAAAGAAGTAAATTAGGGGACAACTGCATCCGAATTCCTCAATTTCATCAAGCGAACGACAATATTCCCAAATCGAAGCGGGAAAAAAATAAGAGGAAAAAAGTATACCATTCTTTAACCCGATGCTTGATTCCTCGGTGTTGATGTTGTAGAGAACCCCTTCGTATCTGATCTCACACTTGGACGTGAGGCTGATCAGACTCCCTACGTACGAATCCGCCGCCGACGCCGACGGCCCTGCCGATCTCGAAATCTCCGCCGCCATTAGAGGAACCCAGAAAAACCCTAATTTTTCTTCTTCTTCAGTTGATTTTTAGAGAGAGAGAGGGGTTTTGCTTCAGTTGTTGCTGCTCGGCTTTGACCAATCTCTATGGCACCCTCTAAGTGGTGAGTGGAACTATCGATTCTTTTCTTTTCTTTTAGCTTCTCCTATTTGTGTAGTTAGAACTTGCCAAAGTTTTACTTGGACAGAGGGTTAGGAGAATTAACTAAGAAAAAAAAAATTAAATGAGCAAAAATATAAAATAATGCTTGGTTTGAGGTATGGATTTGAAAAAAGAGTTATAAAAGATTAAGTGAGGATTTGTTTAAGTTTCTTTTGTCTTATTTTTTTAGCTCCAAATTAGAGAATTAACAAAGAAGACTGAGAGTTTTGTTTAATTAAGTCATAAATATTTTTTATTTGTCTTATAAATATTATGAAAAAAAATTCTCCTTTTTTCTTTTAAAATGTTGCTTTGTGGCTTTCTCATTTGTGGGAATATTTTGACAAGTTCTAGTTAAAATTTAAATCAAATTTAATTTTATGGCATATGTAATAAGGGTATTTTTGTAACTATTATATTTTTATTAATCCTCCTCTCACTCAAAACATATCCAAGCAAGAGTTATTAAACACATCACACTTGACTCTCCCTCCAATACAAGCAATGTTATATGTATTGACTCTACTCCCTCCCACTTAACTTCTCTTTACTTAGACCCCACTTAACTCTGCTTATCATTTTCCCTCAATCTAAGCTTTAGTGGCCCATGCAGTTCAGAGCATATCGTTTCGATTACATTACTGTACCGAACGAGCCTGCGATTATGATTAAGTATTAATAAGATCTCAATCCACAACTGATTTGACAAATTCCTTTGAAATAAATTGCCTCCCTTGGAATTTGTAATTTGCATTCGATCATACTCCTTGACATCGATATCATTTGTTTCTCCCCTTTTCCTATTCCAGACGGACGAACTTCGTGCATGGTAAAAGTAGAAGAATTGGTCAGATAGTATTCCTTAGGTAATTTATGTAAATAATTGTTTTTTAAAAAAATGGGATTATGTTATGACAAATCGAGGATAGGTATAATTTTTTTTGGAAATATCATAACATTTATATTTAGATTTTAAATTTGAGGATTTTAAATGTTGTATTTAAATTTGATAAGTTTTAAAAATATTTGATCGAGCGGAATATGGACAAATTTAAAATTTGAGGATTAAATCATTAATTTAAAATTTTGATAGATTGAAATTAGATTTTTTTTCTAAAAAAATATTGGGTATTTTAAATTTGGGGATGATTAAATTGTGAAGAGTTTGAATTTTAAGGGGTTTAAATTTAAGCAAGGATTAAAATTTTATTTTTCTATTATTACACTCAAACAATTCTACAAATAACTAGCAAACATATGCTACCGTAATTCTAATCCTTCGTCAATCTAACATGCAAACACATGATGGATTTCTATCAACACACATGGTATCAACATGGCAAACATGGTTTCTAAGAGGATGAGTGTCACGTTCCGATTCCATAGAGTCATTCGTACTTGCTTTTATCTTTGGGAACGATCGTTCTCGCTTGGGCGTGATATCGTACAAGTCTAAATTACACTTGTACAAGGCAAAGACGGTATAGGCTGTGTCACAGGGATGGCCTGCTTGCCTAACTTGATCTCTAACTTTTTAGAGACCGCACAAGACTCATCATATTTAGTAGTCATATCAGTGAGTCTTTGCTCTGTGACTAAATACATCTTCTTCTCTATGTCATAAAGCTCTTGTATCTTGACATGGTCTCTTTCTTTCTTTTCAATGGTGAGGATAACCTCATGATAGTCTACCTTGAGCTTGACTATCTCATCCGTGTTACGGGTAGTAGATGTCTCTCTAATATCTTCGAGAAAATTAGACAATCTTGCTACTTCGGTTGTGCATGCCTTAACCTCTTTGCGAGATTGCTTATACTTGTCTAACACATTTTTGTGTTCTTCAAGTAGTTCGCTAAAGGCATTTTCTAGCTCATCGAAAGTAAAATCATCGTACAGAGGGTTAGAAGATACCTTGTTGAATGCCATAAGACAGACAATAGCAGTGCTACAGGGTCTGTCCTCTTCCTCTGATTCACTAGCATTACTTTCGTGCCAGATGCTTGTATTTGCATACTTTCGACCAGTTGTAGCTTTCCTGCTTGATCTTGATCTATCATATGGACTGCTTTTCTTTGACAATAGACAGTCCTTCTTCATATGTCCTGAATTTTTGCATCCAAAGCATATTGTTTCTTCTTTATTGCTTTCGTAGACGTCTTTCTTCCTTCGGTTTGATCTCTCAAACTTTAAAAATTTTCTGAAGTTCTTTACTAGCAGGGCTTGCTCATCACCACTAGATGATTCTTCGTTAGAATCTTTACATGCAACTCTTTTGGCTTGTGCTTTGAAGGCAATCGATTTTGTCTTTAGGGATCGCTAAATTTTTTAGGTCCAGCTCATGGGTCATCAGCTTGTCCATAAGTGTCTCCAGAGTCATGGTAGTGAGATCGTTTCCTTTAATGATTGCTGTTGCCTTTGGGTTCCAATTCTTAGTTAGAGCCCGTAGCACTTTTCTGATCTTCTTATGATTACTGTAATCCTTATCAAGAGATTGCAAAGGATTAGTAATATCTAGAAAACGAGTAAACATCTGTGTAATTGACTTGCCGGGCTTCATCTTAAAAGATTCATATTCCTGTGTTAGTTTGCTGATTTTGGATTCTTTTACTTGGGAAGTCCCCTCATGGGTTACCTCAAGAAGTCTCCAAATATCATGAGACGTAGTACAGGTAGAAACTCGATTGAACTCCATTTTGTCAATTACACATAATAGTGCATTGATGGCACATGCATCTAGACTAGCCTTTGACTTTTCTTCGTCTGTGTATTTATCATGTGGCTTATCTACAAGTACACCCTCAATCACTATGGGTATCGATTTCTTATAACCGTCAGCTACTATAGACCAAAGATCAAAGTCAAAAGACTTTAGAAAGAAAGTCATTCGTGTTTTCCAATAGATGTAATTTGTTCCATCAAATAGTGGAGGTCTATTTGTGGATTGCCCTTCACCATTGGATATTGATTTCACGGCTGCCATATACTCTCTAGGGTTATTATATTAGAATATAACCTGATCTGATACCAATTGTAGGACCGTTGAGCACCTCTAGAGGAGGGTGAATAGATTGTGTACGAGTGAAGCAAAAATAATCACCAATTAAAAATTTAACAGTTATAAACTATGGCAGGAATAAAGAGACAATAATATGAAAGGTAGTAAGAGACAGAAGATCAAACTCAGTGAACACCGCAATATATACTGGTTTTCCTCTGAGAGGACTAATCCAGTCGCCTCTTGCTCGCTGTTAATCTACTATTCACAAGCTAAATAAGAGCTTGCCGTCTTTTTACAACACCGTACTTGGTGACAAGTGCACGACCGACTTTACAACATCGTGTTTGGTGACGAGCGTACGACCTGTAGGAACGAAATAGTAAAGCGTAATACTCTAGAGGGGGGGTGAATAGAGTTGGCAGCGGAATAATGCTAATTAAAAAAAAATGTTAGCAGCACAATCACAGAATATTAATCACAACTGAAATAAAGTAAAGACAGAGTTAAGAGAGCAAACGCAAAGACAGCGATGTATACTGGTATTCCTCTGTTGAGGACTAATCCAGTCGGTAGAACTCTTGCTACCAGTTGAATCCACTATTGAAAAAACTGTAAGTTTTCTTACGAAGTCCTTGCAACTTCTACAACGCGAGCTTTGATACGAAGAACTCGTCCAACTTCAAATGTGAAGAGGTATTCTTCAATCAAGCCTTCTGATTACAATCTCTCAGAAACTTCTAGACCATACCGCACTGGCAAATCGACTAGAGGATTGTAATTGGCTTGGGATCTGAAATTGAAAGCTCTAGAAAACTCTTTGAAAGACTGAAAGCTTTAGATAGAGAGAAGATTGAAAGTGAATGAGTGAGTTGAAATGATCGAAATCCTTCTCTATTTATAGGAATTTCAAAGACAGACTTCTGACAGAATTCGGGCAGAATTCGGGCAGAACTCTATGAGCAAATCTCGGTCAAATCCGCAACTGCAGGAGGACCAAGTTCCAAGGATTCAAAATCACAACGGCCACTAATCGAACTCTGGCCGAACTCGGTCCGAGTTCTGTCAGGGTTTAGTCAGGGTTTAGTTAGGGTTTTAAAAAACGTTTTGGTGATTTTTGAAAACCTTTTTGAAAACCTTTTTGTAAACCTTTTTGAGAGGTCATTTTAAAAACATTTTGAACTCATTTAAGGGTAGCCTATTTGCTAGTACGACTCGGTGTACAATATATTCCTAGACTCAAATAAAATGAAAATACATTGCATAAGGAATTACAGACTCGAGTAGGCAAACAGATCTTCGGTCTTGAATTCAGTGGATAGCCATTCTTGATCATGTTCAAGAGTCCGAGATGTCCCGACTAGCTTTGTATATCCAGACAGAGTTTATTCAATTATTAAAATCAGGTTTGACCATATGACCAAATGGGCCAACAATCTCCCCCATTTTGATAATTGACAAACTATGAATGATATAACATTAAGCTTGTTCAAAATATCAAAAAGTAGAATTGTTCATATCCTGTATTATCTCAAAAAAAAAATGAATGTTAGATCTTTAATTTTCTTCCCCTTTGTCACTTAGCAAAATAATTGCAAAAGATAAAGCTCCCCCGCAATCAAATGCATAAGTAACAAATAGTGAGAAAACATATATAAAAGAAATAAGGCATAGACTAGAGAAATATCACAGGCATGTATTAAAAAAATCATCACATGCATGTAATTTCACAAGCAGTTATAAAGAATAAAGCAATATAAGAAATAGTGCTAGCATAAACTGAAACTAAAACATAGTGCTGAAATAAACTGAATGCCATAAACTGAGGCAAAATAAACATGTCCATGAAAGAAAATAGTACTAAAGCATACTAAAAAGTGCTAATAAAAAAGTACTGATAATAACTTGGAATGTCGGAGCATTTCCAAGTGCACAATAAAATATCACTCAAAATCATATAGTCACATCTCCTCATCATCATCCTCATCATCATCATCAGCAGCTCGACCAGCATGTCCTGAAGTACCAGCTCCAGAGGTACCAGCGCCAGAAGGATGTGGAGGGGCGCCAGCATAGAACTCACCAACATAATCACGATGTGGAGCACGGTCAGGACGGTACCAATCATAGGCGTTACCGGGCTGGAAGTAGGCATGAACAGCCTCATCCTCACAGCGGTAACCGGAGAAAGCTGGATCTCTAGGGATAGAACCGGCTGAATGACCAGTCTGGGCAAAACGAAGATCAGCTAAGGAGTTTGCAAGCGCCTGATAGCAGGTGACGTCGCGGAACATACGCTCGCGAGCCATGTCCGTCATCGAGACGTGCAAAGCAGATAAATGCTGATGTATGCCCTCAAATGTCATGGCATACTGATGAGGTGGTGGAGGAGGTGCAGTAGGAGGAGTAGGAGGTGGAGCTGAAGCAGTCATGCTACGACGAGATAACTGAAGAAACTTGGGCTCAGGGTCTTGAGTACAAGTCGACAGATCGATATCGAAGCGCTGAAAGATGCGTGGGAGAATCATCGCGTAAGAAAGATTTCTATCTCTTACACGACAACGACCCATCATCTAAATCATGGTCTTAGGGGCAGAAAATGGAATCCCCTTAAGAATGTGGTACATGGCGGACAGCTCAAGAGAAGTCACATCATCCTTTGAAGTAGGTTTTGGAAGGATAGTGGAATAGATGATGCGATGCAATTCATAGTTAAACAAGTTCAGGTTGTTAGCCTTGAACTTTCCAGAGCGTACTCTTTCAGGTGCACAGAGTTCCGCTTTGAAACTGGCGAGTGTCGTGCCTTCGGGAAAATCAAATTCAGTGATGTCAACTAGCGGTGCACCTTCGTTAGGGATACCAAGGATCTCCGCTAAGAGGTCATCATTAAAATTGATATCAATACCTCCAACACGAGTGCTCACATCAAAAGTGTTTAATATGAGATTGCAATAAAATAATCTAATGGCATTAGTTGCTATAGGAAAGCAAATTTTAACAAAAAGATGTAACCCTAATGCCTCAAATAAATGACGATAATCAGGAAATACAGTCCATTTGACTGGAGCGCCTGTGCATATTGATCTCATGGAGAAGTCTCCATACCACAGTAGGGCTTGGTCTAGGGTTTGAAAGAAAAACCCGTTGAACGCACCGTCGCTCGTTTGGACCGACGAGAAGAGGGAATCCGTATGCGGATGCGAAGATGACCCTTCCTCACTAGGGTTCGTCTTTTTCTCTTGGAAGGATTGAATTTGGGTGCCATTTGTGCAAATTGAAATAAAAGTACACTAATTGAAAAGTGGAGAAAGATGGGATTATACCTCCCGAAATCAAAGTATGTCGAAGAGAACGACGAACTCCGCACGAATCCAAATTTTGGATTGATTTCACCACTTGGATTGGAAGAATGAGGGTGGTGAAAAGCTAGGGTTCAGGGCTCCTTCGCGGCTGCTGCTGCTGTTGTGATTAGTTTGGAAGCAATGAAGAAGAAGGGCTGCTCGGGTTCTGTATATATAACCTGATACCCTCAATCGAACTCGGGCCAAATTCGGTCAGAGCTCTGGCCGAATTCGCCTAGGGTTTTTAAAGTTGATTTTTCCATTCTTTTTTATTGTCTCATTTCAAATATTTAATTCAAAGATTAGTCATTTCAACTTCAATTAACATAATTAATATTATTTTATAGATTAAATGTCGTTACACAGCGACTGTTTCAGATTAGCTGTAGGAGTACTGTCCCAGCTGGCGGAGGTTCACCGGGGAACTCTTAAGTACCGCTTCGCTTCAACCGTAGTTGTGGTGACAGACAGACTCTTTATTGGCTTGTCTCTAACATAGTTTTTGCGTAATGATATATAATCATAAAACAAAATTAATTAATATTATTGACGTCCAAAATTCCTAATTCTCGACGTAAATAATTGAAATGATCTTCCGCTAGAGGTTTAGTGAAGATGTCAGCTAGTTGATTTTCAGTATCTATGTACACAAGGTTTATATCTCCATTTTGTTGATGATCTCTAAGAAAGTGATGTCGAATCTCGATATGTTTAGTACGAGAGTAACATACTGGATTCTTAGTCAAATTAATAGTGCTCGTGTTATCACAGAAAATGGAAATATGTGTGTAAAATAAATCATAGTCTTCTAGGGTTTGTTTCATCCACAAAATCTGAGCACAACAACGTCCTGCGGCGATGTACTCAGCCTCTGTTGTTGATAGGGCTACAGAATTTTGCTTTTTACTAAACCATGAGACTAAAGCCTTGCCTAAGAAATGACATGTGCCACTGGTACTTTTTCTATCAACTTTGCATCCAGCAAAATCTGCATCCGAATAACCAATAAGGTCAAAGGACTTAGTTTTGGGATACCACAAGCCAACAGAAGAAGTGCCCTTAAGGTATCGAAAGATACGCTTAACTGCGGACAGATGTGATTCCTTTGGGTTAGCTTGAAAACGTGCACACAGACAAACACTAAACATTATATCTGGACGACTAGCAGTTAAATAAAGTAAACTACCAATCATACCTCGATACTTATGTGTGTCGACTGGCTTGCATTGTTCATCTGAATCAAGCTTTGTTGAAGTTGCCATTGGAGTGCCAATAGGTTTGACATTGTCTAGATCAAACTTCTTTAGCAGGATCTTTTGTATACTTGGCTTGATTTATAAATGTCCCATTATCAGTTTGTTTGATTTGCAATCCGAGAAAGAATTTCAGCTCTCCCATCTGTTTCACTTAACAAAATTGCCGAACAAAAGTGTTGGATTTTGAAAATAAAACGAGAAAAAAAGTACAAGAAGTACAAATTTGATTCTGGGAAAGTATTGCTATGGAAGTCTGATTCGTAAATGATCACTTTGTTCCTTGGACCATATGATGATGAAGAAGATCACTGCTTGAAGTAGAACAACTTGGAAGAACTAAGTCACCAGAAAGGTATCGACGCACTTGGGCACTGATGGCGAGGCCGAATGCTTTCCTGCTTTGCTTCACTCTGTTCTGGAAGAAAAAGTTGAAGAAGAATGCTCTGGAGAATCAAAATCTCGAAGTCCTGATCTCTGTATTCTCTCCTGTTCTCCCCCTATCTTTGAGAAAAATGAGTCTATTTATAGACTGGGGCTTCTGTGCGTAAAAGAGCATCAAAATCTGTCTTTACGCTAACAACTGCCACCCATGATCAAAGTCATCCTTTGCATACGTTGACACGCGTCCCATCATTTCAGTAAGAATAGGATACATGTACACACGTTCCTTCGAAATATGTGGCATGAAGGCCATGTAGACAAACCACGTTCCAAACTGGCCAGAAAGAATAGGGCGTAAAAATAGCCCCAACATCCTCTGGGCGTAAAGCAGTAAGATGAGCGTAAAATAGCTCTGTCATAGGTTTCCAGCGTAAAGTGGTTATTGAATAACCTTGAGCGAAAAAATGGCTCAAATAGACTTTACGCACACATTGTTTTATGAGCGTAAGGACTCATGTAAAACTCCGTGCGTAAAAGAAACCATACAGTGAGCGTAAAGTAGCTCGATCCCCATAAACGACAACAATGGTCTTTGTATAAGACAAATCCTATTGAATTCTGTGGTAAATGCCATCATTAATATCTTCATGTCAGAGTTTGCATTAAATGCTAGATTTGACAGCTTTGTCTAGCGTGAAGTAGACTACTCTGTCCTTGGCGTAAAAACATGGGTGTAGCCCCAAGCGTAAAATGATCAGCTTGCTTAAGCATAAAGCGATTAGCTTAATCTTGGGGTAAAGAGATTACCCATTCCTCTATCTAGGCGTAAAGCAGATCACTTATGAATGAGATGACTCTTTCTTTGAAGCACTTTTTACGCTCCTACAAGATCCCCTTCAAAGTTTTCAAATATCTCCAAAATTTGAAATACTTTGAACAGAAGCATAAAAGTTGAGATTTGACCTGCTAGCGT
>JANAVB010042419.1:5316791-5396158 GCA_029216955.1 Iris pallida | reverse complement strand
GGCACAAAGTAATACTTTGATGGCGCACTCTGCACTTCGCACACTCACATCAGGCACAGAGATGGCGTGTTCGTGCAGTGCCACGGAAGCAACACGGTTGCTTGCGGGTTGATCTGCGTGGTTCCGCGACTCTGTGGTCAAGTGGGCATGGCTCTGCGGGAGCGAGGGTGCGCAAGCACTGCAACCACCGTGGCTCAGCAAGAGCATGGGTGCATGGGCGCGAGGACGCGCAGGCTCCGTTGGAAATCGGGCATAGTGGCTTCGCAAGAGCGTAGGCATGCGAGCGTTGCGAGACTGCTTTATTGCTGCTAGTGGGAAGGTTCAGTTTGTAACTTTCCTATTTATAGAAAGTTACTTTTGTAACCACACACTTATAGTGGGGATATTAAGTCCCTGGTTATTAAGGGCTGCTAGGTAGTTGGCTCCCCAATATAAACTCTTTGTTTTTGCACTCAGAAGAGTGTACATAAGAGAATATATATTACGAGTGAGGATAGTGTGCAACGGCAGCAGCAACTAGTGAATGCTATAGTCCGTGATGTCCGACGTAAAGGCGGTGACAAATGAGCGTTCCAGAAGTTCATCCGAACTTGCTGGTTCCTAGGAACGGATCGACGAGAAGGACGATCTCGCTTTGCGCAACAGTGACCTTCATCGTCCCAGCATGTGTTTAACTTTTTCTTGTAGTGCTATACTGCGATTGTGAGCTTTGCTCTAAGTGGCTTAGTGCACTCAGTGTGCTTGTTGCTTCATCTTGCAATTATTGGGAAGCACTCGGTGCACGTCCCAAACAAGTCGATAATTCACGGCAATATTTGCAGGATAGCACTCGGTGCATATCCTAGATAGCCAAATGGAAGTAACAGTTGCAGGTAGTGCACTTGGTGTCGCCCTTAGCAAGTTTGTTTGCGTGGACATTTAGTTCTTCCGCAAATTTAATCAAGGAGACTTGTATGGCTTTCCGTGTTATCAGCAACATTTGCAAACCTCAACAGAGCTTCTGCAACATCGTTCAAAAGGAAGTAAAAAATATTACTCCAAGTTAAAAAAAAATGTGCAAAGATTTAAAGTGGGAAACAACTTCTCCTAACCAGGAATAGCATGAAGAATCAAAGACTGCTACAAATCAAGAGATATCCCACCAATATTAAAAAGAAGAGGAAGAGAAGGGCAAAGCAAAGAAGAGAGGATCTATCCCAAATAGACTAAGTCTACACGGAGAACTGTCAGATTTTAAAAGAAAATAACCAATTTTCAAAAATCACAAGAAATAGAAAATACTATCATCAAACCAGATGTACACAATTAAGAGGAAGGCAACCAAAAAAATCAAAATTACACGGCAGCTTCAGAAAATTAGGGCAGAATGAACAAAATCCATATACGAGATGCCCAACAAAAAAAAAAATCTGCCAAAAATTTACAGTAAATTAAACAAAAACTATACATCTAAATAGAAGACGTCATAATTCTAAGGTTAAAAGAACCAATTTCCCGCAAAACAAAGAGTCATAAAAAAAATCAAAATTAATGAGTAAAGAAAATGTCTCAGTTCTAAGAGGAAAATAACCAATTTTCCCTCAAAGGAATCATAAAAAATCCAACCAAAGAAGTAAATTAGGGGACAACTGCATCCGAATTCCTCAATTTCATCAAGCGAACGACAATATTCCCAAATCGAAGCGGGAAAAAAATAAGAGGAAAAAAGTATACCATTCTTTAACCCGATGCTTGATTCCTCGGTGTTGATGTTGTAGAGAACCCCTTCGTATCTGATCTCACACTTGGACGTGAGGCTGATCAGACTCCCTACGTACGAATCCGCCGCCGACGCCGACGGCCCTGCCGATCTCGAAATCTCCGCCGCCATTAGAGGAACCCAGAAAAACCCTAATTTTTCTTCTTCTTCAGTTGATTTTTAGAGAGAGAGAGGGGTTTTGCTTCAGTTGTTGCTGCTCGGCTTTGACCAATCTCTATGGCACCCTCTAAGTGGTGAGTGGAACTATCGATTCTTTTCTTTTCTTTTAGCTTCTCCTATTTGTGTAGTTAGAACTTGCCAAAGTTTTACTTGGACAGAGGGTTAGGAGAATTAACTAAGAAAAAAAAAATTAAATGAGCAAAAATATAAAATAATGCTTGGTTTGAGGTATGGATTTGAAAAAAGAGTTATAAAAGATTAAGTGAGGATTTGTTTAAGTTTCTTTTTGTCTTATTTTTTTTAGCTCCAAATTAGAGAATTAACAAAGAAGACTGAGAGTTTTGTTTAATTAAGTCATAAATATTTTTTATTTGTCTTATAAATATTATGAAAAAAAATTCTCCTTTTTTCTTTTAAAATGTTGCTTTGTGGCTTTCTCATTTGTGGGAATATTTTGACAAGTTCTAGTTAAAATTTAAATCAAATTTAATTTTATGGCATATGTAATAAGGGTATTTTTGTAACTATTATATTTTTATTAATCCTCCTCTCACTCAAAACATATCCAAGCAAGAGTTATTAAACACATCACACTTGACTCTCCCTCCAATACAAGCAATGTTATATGTATTGACTCTACTCCCTCCCACTTAACTTCTCTTTACTTAGACCCCACTTAACTCTGCTTATCATTTTCCCTCAATCTAAGCTTTAGTGGCCCATGCAGTTCAGAGCATATCGTTTCGATTACATTACTGTACCGAACGAGCCTGCGATTATGATTAAGTATTAATAAGATCTCAATCCACAACTGATTTGACAAATTCCTTTGAAATAAATTGCCTCCCTTGGAATTTGTAATTTGCATTCGATCATACTCCTTGACATCGATATCATTTGTTTCTCCCCTTTTCCTATTCCAGACGGACGAACTTCGTGCATGGTAAAAGTAGAAGAATTGGTCAGATAGTATTCCTTAGGTAATTTATGTAAATAATTGTTTTTTAAAAAAATGGGATTATGTTATGACAAATCGAGGATAGGTATAATTTTTTTTGGAAATATCATAACATTTATATTTAGATTTTAAATTTGAGGATTTTAAATGTTGTATTTAAATTTGATAAGTTTTAAAAATATTGATCGAGCGGAATATGGACAAATTTAAAATTTGAGGATTAAATCATTAATTTAAAATTTTGATAGATTGAAATTAGATTTTTTTTCTAAAAAAATATTGGGTATTTTAAATTTGGGGATGATTAAATTGTGAAGAGTTTGAATTTTAAGGGGTTTAAATTTAAGCAAGGATTAAAATTTTATTTTTCTATTATTACACTCAAACAATTCTACAAATAACTAGCAAACATATGCTACCGTAATTCTAATCCTTCGTCAATCTAACATGCAAACACATGATGGATTTCTATCAACACACATGGTATCAACATGGCAAACATGGTTTCTAAGAGGATGAGTGTCACGTTCCGATTCCATAGAGTCATTCGTACTTGCTTTTATCTTTGGGAACGATCGTTCTCGCTTGGGCGTGATATCGTACAAGTCTAAATTACACTTGTACAAGGCAAAGACGGTATAGGCTGTGTCACAGGGATGGCCTGCTTGCCTAACTTGATCTCTAACTTTTTAGAGACCGCACAAGACTCATCATATTTAGTAGTCATATCAGTGAGTCTTTGCTCTGTGACTAAATACATCTTCTTCTCTATGTCATAAAGCTCTTGTATCTTGACATGGTCTCTTTCTTTCTTTTCAATGGTGAGGATAACCTCATGATAGTCTACCTTGAGCTTGACTATCTCATCCGTGTTACGGGTAGTAGATGTCTCTCTAATATCTTCGAGAAAATTAGACAATCTTGCTACTTCGGTTGTGCATGCCTTAACCTCTTTGCGAGATTGCTTATACTTGTCTAACACATTTTTGTGTTCTTCAAGTAGTTCGCTAAAGGCATTTTCTAGCTCATCGAAAGTAAAATCATCGTACAGAGGGTTAGAAGATACCTTGTTGAATGCCATAAGACAGACAATAGCAGTGCTACAGGGTCTGTCCTCTTCCTCTGATTCACTAGCATTACTTTCGTGCCAGATGCTTGTATTTGCATACTTTCGACCAGTTGTAGCTTTCCTGCTTGATCTTGATCTATCATATGGACTGCTTTTCTTTGACAATAGACAGTCCTTCTTCATATGTCCTGAATTTTTGCATCCAAAGCATATTGTTTCTTCTTTATTGCTTTCGTAGACGTCTTTCTTCCTTCGGTTTGATCTCTCAAACTTTAAAAATTTTCTGAAGTTCTTTACTAGCAGGGCTTGCTCATCACCACTAGATGATTCTTCGTTAGAATCTTTACATGCAACTCTTTTGGCTTGTGCTTTGAAGGCAATCGATTTTGTCTTTAGGGATCGCTAAATTTTTTTAGGTCCAGCTCATGGGTCATCAGCTTGTCCATAAGTGTCTCCAGAGTCATGGTAGTGAGATCGTTTCCTTTAATGATTGCTGTTGCCTTTGGGTTCCAATTCTTAGTTAGAGCCCGTAGCACTTTTCTGATCTTCTTATGATTACTGTAATCCTTATCAAGAGATTGCAAAGGATTAGTAATATCTAGAAAACGAGTAAACATCTGTGTAATTGACTTGCCGGGCTTCATCTTAAAAGATTCATATTCCTGTGTTAGTTTGCTGATTTTGGATTCTTTTACTTGGGAAGTCCCCTCATGGGTTACCTCAAGAAGTCTCCAAATATCATGAGACGTAGTACAGGTAGAAACTCGATTGAACTCCATTTTGTCAATTACACATAATAGTGCATTGATGGCACATGCATCTAGACTAGCCTTTGACTTTTCTTCGTCTGTGTATTTATCATGTGGCTTATCTACAAGTACACCCTCAATCACTATGGGTATCGATTTCTTATAACCGTCAGCTACTATAGACCAAAGATCAAAGTCAAAAGACTTTAGAAAGAAAGTCATTCGTGTTTTCCAATAGATGTAATTTGTTCCATCAAATAGTGGAGGTCTATTTGTGGATTGCCCTTCACCATTGGATATTGATTTCACGGCTGCCATATACTCTCTAGGGTTATTATATTAGAATATAACCTGATCTGATACCAATTGTAGGACCGTTGAGCACCTCTAGAGGAGGGTGAATAGATTGTGTACGAGTGAAGCAAAAATAATCACCAATTAAAAATTTAACAGTTATAAACTATGGCAGGAATAAAGAGACAATAATATGAAAGGTAGTAAGAGACAGAAGATCAAACTCAGTGAACACCGCAATATATACTGGTTTTCCTCTGAGAGGACTAATCCAGTCGCCTCTTGCTCGCTGTTAATCTACTATTCACAAGCTAAATAAGAGCTTGCCGTCTTTTTACAACACCGTACTTGGTGACAAGTGCACGACCGACTTTACAACATCGTGTTTGGTGACGAGCGTACGACCTGTAGGAACGAAATAGTAAAGCGTAATACTCTAGAGGGGGGGTGAATAGAGTTGGCAGCGGAATAATGCTAATTAAAAAAAAATGTTAGCAGCACAATCACAGAATATTAATCACAACTGAAATAAAGTAAAGACAGAGTTAAGAGAGCAAACGCAAAGACAGCGATGTATACTGGTATTCCTCTGTTGAGGACTAATCCAGTCGGTAGAACTCTTGCTACCAGTTGAATCCACTATTGAAAAAACTGTAAGTTTTCTTACGAAGTCCTTGCAACTTCTACAACGCGAGCTTTGATACGAAGAACTCGTCCAACTTCAAATGTGAAGAGGTATTCTTCAATCAAGCCTTCTGATTACAATCTCTCAGAAACTTCTAGACCATACCGCACTGGCAAATCGACTAGAGGATTGTAATTGGCTTGGGATCTGAAATTGAAAGCTCTAGAAAACTCTTTGAAAGACTGAAAGCTTTAGATAGAGAGAAGATTGAAAGTGAATGAGTGAGTTGAAATGATCGAAATCCTTCTCTATTTATAGGAATTTCAAAGACAGACTTCTGACAGAATTCGGGCAGAATTCGGGCAGAACTCTATGAGCAAATCTCGGTCAAATCCGCAACTGCAGGAGGACCAAGTTCCAAGGATTCAAAATCACAACGGCCACTAATCGAACTCTGGCCGAACTCGGTCCGAGTTCTGTCAGGGTTTAGTCAGGGTTTAGTTAGGGTTTTAAAAAACGTTTTGGTGATTTTTGAAAACCTTTTTGAAAACCTTTTTGTAAACCTTTTTGAGAGGTCATTTTAAAAACATTTTGAACTCATTTAAGGGTAGCCTATTTGCTAGTACGACTCGGTGTACAATATATTCCTAGACTCAAATAAAATGAAAATACATTGCATAAGGAATTACAGACTCGAGTAGGCAAACAGATCTTCGGTCTTGAATTCAGTGGATAGCCATTCTTGATCATGTTCAAGAGTCCGAGATGTCCCGACTAGCTTTGTATATCCAGACAGAGTTTATTCAATTATTAAAATCAGGTTTGACCATATGACCAAATGGGCCAACAATCTCCCCCATTTTGATAATTGACAAACTATGAATGATATAACATTAAGCTTGTTCAAAATATCAAAAAGTAGAATTGTTCATATCCTGTATTATCTCAAAAAAAAAATGAATGTTAGATCTTTAATTTTCTTCCCCTTTGTCACTTAGCAAAATAATTGCAAAAGATAAAGCTCCCCCGCAATCAAATGCATAAGTAACAAATAGTGAGAAAACATATATAAAAGAAATAAGGCATAGACTAGAGAAATATCACAGGCATGTATTAAAAAAATCATCACATGCATGTAATTTCACAAGCAGTTATAAAGAATAAAGCAATATAAGAAATAGTGCTAGCATAAACTGAAACTAAAACATAGTGCTGAAATAAACTGAATGCCATAAACTGAGGCAAAATAAACATGTCCATGAAAGAAAATAGTACTAAAGCATACTAAAAAGTGCTAATAAAAAAAGTACTGATAATAACTTGGAATGTCGGAGCATTTCCAAGTGCACAATAAAATATCACTCAAAATCATATAGTCACATCTCCTCATCATCATCCTCATCATCATCATCAGCAGCTCGACCAGCATGTCCTGAAGTACCAGCTCCAGAGGTACCAGCGCCAGAAGGATGTGGAGGGGCGCCAGCATAGAACTCACCAACATAATCACGATGTGGAGCACGGTCAGGACGGTACCAATCATAGGCGTTACCGGGCTGGAAGTAGGCATGAACAGCCTCATCCTCACAGCGGTAACCGGAGAAAGCTGGATCTCTAGGGATAGAACCGGCTGAATGACCAGTCTGGGCAAAACGAAGATCAGCTAAGGAGTTTGCAAGCGCCTGATAGCAGGTGACGTCGCGGAACATACGCTCGCGAGCCATGTCCGTCATCGAGACGTGCAAAGCAGATAAATGCTGATGTATGCCCTCAAATGTCATGGCATACTGATGAGGTGGTGGAGGAGGTGCAGTAGGAGGAGTAGGAGGTGGAGCTGAAGCAGTCATGCTACGACGAGATAACTGAAGAAACTTGGGCTCAGGGTCTTGAGTACAAGTCGACAGATCGATATCGAAGCGCTGAAAGATGCGTGGGAGAATCATCGCGTAAGAAAGATTTCTATCTCTTACACGACAACGACCCATCATCTAAATCATGGTCTTAGGGGCAGAAAATGGAATCCCCTTAAGAATGTGGTACATGGCGGACAGCTCAAGAGAAGTCACATCATCCTTTGAAGTAGGTTTTGGAAGGATAGTGGAATAGATGATGCGATGCAATTCATAGTTAAACAAGTTCAGGTTGTTAGCCTTGAACTTTCCAGAGCGTACTCTTTCAGGTGCACAGAGTTCCGCTTTGAAACTGGCGAGTGTCGTGCCTTCGGGAAAATCAAATTCAGTGATGTCAACTAGCGGTGCACCTTCGTTAGGGATACCAAGGATCTCCGCTAAGAGGTCATCATTAAAATTGATATCAATACCTCCAACACGAGTGCTCACATCAAAAGTGTTTAATATGAGATTGCAATAAAATAATCTAATGGCATTAGTTGCTATAGGAAAGCAAATTTTAACAAAAAGATGTAACCCTAATGCCTCAAATAAATGACGATAATCAGGAAATACAGTCCATTTGACTGGAGCGCCTGTGCATATTGATCTCATGGAGAAGTCTCCATACCACAGTAGGGCTTGGTCTAGGGTTTGAAAGAAAAACCCGTTGAACGCACCGTCGCTCGTTTGGACCGACGAGAAGAGGGAATCCGTATGCGGATGCGAAGATGACCCTTCCTCACTAGGGTTCGTCTTTTTTCTCTTGGAAGGATTGAATTTGGGTGCCATTTGTGCAAATTGAAATAAAAGTACACTAATTGAAAAGTGGAGAAAGATGGGATTATACCTCCCGAAATCAAAGTATGTCGAAGAGAACGACGAACTCCGCACGAATCCAAATTTTGGATTGATTTCACCACTTGGATTGGAAGAATGAGGGTGGTGAAAAGCTAGGGTTCAGGGCTCCTTCGCGGCTGCTGCTGCTGTTGTGATTAGTTTGGAAGCAATGAAGAAGAAGGGCTGCTCGGGTTCTGTATATATAACCTGATACCCTCAATCGAACTCGGGCCAAATTCGGTCAGAGCTCTGGCCGAATTCGCCTAGGGTTTTTTAAAGTTGATTTTTCCATTCTTTTTTATTGTCTCATTTCAAATATTTAATTCAAAGATTAGTCATTTCAACTTCAATTAACATAATTAATATTATTTTATAGATTAAATGTCGTTACACAGCGACTGTTTCAGATTAGCTGTAGGAGTACTGTCCCAGCTGGCGGAGGTTCACCGGGGAACTCTTAAGTACCGCTTCGCTTCAACCGTAGTTGTGGTGACAGACAGACTCTTTATTGGCTTGTCTCTAACATAGTTTTTGCGTAATGATATATAATCATAAAACAAAATTAATTAATATTATTGACGTCCAAAATTCCTAATTCTCGACGTAAATAATTGAAATGATCTTCCGCTAGAGGTTTAGTGAAGATGTCAGCTAGTTGATTTTCAGTATCTATGTACACAAGGTTTATATCTCCATTTTGTTGATGATCTCTAAGAAAGTGATGTCGAATCTCGATATGTTTAGTACGAGAGTAACATACTGGATTCTTAGTCAAATTAATAGTGCTCGTGTTATCACAGAAAATGGAAATATGTGTGTAAAATAAATCATAGTCTTCTAGGGTTTGTTTCATCCACAAAATCTGAGCACAACAACGTCCTGCGGCGATGTACTCAGCCTCTGTTGTTGATAGGGCTACAGAATTTTGCTTTTTACTAAACCATGAGACTAAAGCCTTGCCTAAGAAATGACATGTGCCACTGGTACTTTTTCTATCAACTTTGCATCCAGCAAAATCTGCATCCGAATAACCAATAAGGTCAAAGGACTTAGTTTTGGGATACCACAAGCCAACAGAAGAAGTGCCCTTAAGGTATCGAAAGATACGCTTAACTGCGGACAGATGTGATTCCTTTGGGTTAGCTTGAAAACGTGCACACAGACAAACACTAAACATTATATCTGGACGACTAGCAGTTAAATAAAGTAAACTACCAATCATACCTCGATACTTATGTGTGTCGACTGGCTTGCATTGTTCATCTGAATCAAGCTTTGTTGAAGTTGCCATTGGAGTGCCAATAGGTTTGACATTGTCTAGATCAAACTTCTTTAGCAGGTCTTTTGTATACTTGGCTTGATTTATAAATGTCCCATTATCAGTTTGTTTGATTTGCAATCCGAGAAAGAATTTCAGCTCTCCCATCTGTTTCACTTAACAAAATTGCCGAACAAAAGTGTTGGATTTTGAAAATAAAACGAGAAAAAAAGTACAAGAAGTACAAATTTGATTCTGGGAAAGTATTGCTATGGAAGTCTGATTCGTAAATGATCACTTTGTTCCTTGGACCATATGATGATGAAGAAGATCACTGCTTGAAGTAGAACAACTTGGAAGAACTAAGTCACCAGAAAGGTATCGACGCACTTGGGCACTGATGGCGAGGCCGAATGCTTTCCTGCTTTGCTTCACTCTGTTCTGGAAGAAAAAGTTGAAGAAGAATGCTCTGGAGAATCAAAATCTCGAAGTCCTGATCTCTGTATTCTCTCCTGTTCTCCCCCTATCTTTGAGAAAAATGAGTCTATTTATAGACTGGGGCTTCTGTGCGTAAAAGAGCATCAAAATCTGTCTTTACGCTAACAACTGCCACCCATGATCAAAGTCATCCTTTGCATACGTTGACACGCGTCCCATCATTTCAGTAAGAATAGGATACATGTACACACGTCCTTCGAAATATGTGGCATGAAGGCCATGTAGACAAACCACGTTCCAAACTGGCCAGAAAGAATAGGGCGTAAAAATAGCCCCAACATCCTCTGGGCGTAAAGCAGTAAGATGAGCGTAAAATAGCTCTGTCATAGGTTTCCAGCGTAAAGTGGTTATTGAATAACCTTGAGCGAAAAAATGGCTCAAATAGACTTTACGCACACATTGTTTTATGAGCGTAAGGACTCATGTAAAACTCCGTGCGTAAAAGAAACCATACAGTGAGCGTAAAGTAGCTCGATCCCCATAAACGACAACAATGGTCTTTGTATAAGACAAATCCTATTGAATTCTGTGGTAAATGCCATCATTAATATCTTCATGTCAGAGTTTGCATAAAATGCTAGATTTGACAGCTTTGTCCAGCGTGAAGTAGACTGCTCTGTCCTTGGCGTAAAAACATGGGTGTAGCCCCAAGCGTAAAATGATCAGCTTGCTTAAGCATAAAGCGATTAGCTTAATCTTGGGCATAAAGAGATTACCCATTCCTCTAGGCGTAAAGCAGATCACTTATGAATGAGATGACTCTTTCTTTGAAGCACTTTTTACGCTCCTACAAGATCCCCTTCAAAGTTTTCAAATATCTCCAAAATTTGAAATACTTTGAACAGAAGCATAAAAGTTGAGATTTGACCTGCTAGCGTAAAATTTGGGATACACAACAGCCATCCGCGTAAAAGCGGGGATGTCCAACAGTCGGCGTAATCTTAGGGATATCCAATAGTCGGTTTTGAATCTCTCTTATAAATAGGTCTTTTTCAGAGAGAGAAAACACTTTTGCTCATCTTCTTGAATCTCTTTGCCTTTTCTTTATTCGAAACTCTGATCTGATGGCTCCTAAGAAATCATCTGCCGCCGGTAGCAAAGGAAAGAAACCAGCCATTGATTCTTCCTCGACTGATCATATGAAAACCCCTACTCAGTCATCACTACCACAACAAAACCCTAACTCGGCCGTGGCCCCGCCTATGATAGGTAAAACCTTAATCTTCGGTTGGGAGAAAACAAATCCGTCGGGGAAGAAGAAGATAAACCAATCTTTCAGCTTTTTACGCCCACGTTGTACGTGTTAGCGTAAAGTTGAAATAACATTGTACGCCCACGTTGTTCGTGTTAGCGTAAAATTAACAAGAATACGCCTATGTTACACGTGTCAGCGTAAAATTTGGTTTTATGCCCACAGTTGATATGCTAGCGTAAAACTTAACTACGCTCATGTTCGTACATGCCAGCGTAAAAAGTTGCATTACGCTCATGTTACTGTGTGGTGGCGTAAAGTTGACCAATCTTTTTTGAGAGATTTTGTCGAACAAATACTGCATAAGCTTTTCATCAACCCTTTAATAAAACTTTGAACTAACTTGATCTCTTTTGTTATTTCACCAGTGGATCTGCAAGTTCACCCCCTCGCTGAAGTTTTCGGATCATCAGTTGGCATGGTAGGTTCGAATTATTTGGAAGATTTATCTCATGTCCAATTTTCTCAGTCGAACCCCGAGTATCCGGCAGAGAGGGCACAGTTGATAGCAGCTCAAGGGGATAGATTGTTGCTATCCATGATAAATAGGAAATTGTTGAATTCACTAGACGGACAACACTTCGCAAAACCAGCCTTTCTATTTGGAGATGCCATTGATTGTAAATCCCAGACACACCCCAAGAAAGAGTCTTGGGTTTTTAAATTTGGGAATAGAGCTATGTATCTTCCAGATATGGACAGAGATTATCCTTTATCGGCATTCGTCCATGCTACTCATCCTCGACAAATATTGTGGAATTTGACTTCCAATAGTCATGGACGCCCGGGTAGAATTGTCTTTAAGAGAGAGCGTGCCAATGATATGGGATACTTTGCTAGTGTTCCCAATGGAGGTGTTACTTCTATCTTTGGCCTTATGCCAGGCTCTAATCCTAGCGAAGATTCGGGTTTAATACAGCCAGTTCAAACCCCGATGTTTGTCAATAAATTTATGAAGGAAGCTGTATTATATCCCCAAACCAACCCCAGACTGCCAGGATGGTTGACTCCATTCAACCAGAGTTGGATTCAGATAAGCCTTTGGATGATGAAGAACTTTGAGGAAGAGTTGAAAGATATTGGTTTGTACGAAGCAGTAGCTTCCACCAGTTATGGTATTCCTCCGAATGGAAACTTATTTCTGGCCTTGATGGAGATATATTTAAGTTCAACTGAAACTTTTGCCACCCCGAAAGGTGAAATGGGTCTTGCCCTTCATGAGATGCAGTTTATCTCGAAGCTGCCAATGGGGGAGGCCCCATATGAAGAATACGTTCCCTCCAACAGGGAGCTTGCTGAAATCAGAGGAGTTAACCCTCAGTTAATCGAGACATACGAAGAACTGATGTGCCACTACCTGATTTGTACCACGATGCATGAAAGTACATCCCATTTGGCGTATATCAACAAGTGGACGACTTATCTTTTCTTCCATAAGGATAAGATCTCCAAGGAAGATAAAGAAAGGTTTCAAGAAAACAAAGCTCCAGTAATCAATATAGATTCGACAATCCCTTCTAACAAGGTTCGGGATATGATGGTTACTTACAAATTCCCGAATAAATATCTGTCTACGAAGACTGGGGAATTTCCTGCAGGAACTGAAGCCTTGAGCTTCCTCAGATATGGTAGTCAAAAAATCTCGCGGAGAGCTTTGCTGGCAGGCTTTCTTTCTTTATGGTTGAGAAGATGGGCTGTACCGGGTATTGGTACTGTTGACAGAATTTATCGCAGTGTGCTATGGCCAGCAGTACGTCTGGTATTTAAAGTCAGGATCAACCTGCTGTCAGCCATGGTGTGTCGGATAAATGCAGGTTTAAGAACCTTCGGTGAGGAGTTAATCAACAATGCTCCTCATCGGAATGTTTTGCCTAGAGTAGAGATGCCCTACACTTATCTGATGGGCTGGTTGTTGCATCACAACTGCAGATTATTACCGCCGGGCCCAGGCGATGATACGAAGGTCTTCCTCCAAAAATTCAGCAAAGCTACATGGATTGCCACAACTGTGGCAGATACCCGAGCAGTTTTGAATTATTCATACGGTTGGAACTTCTTTTGTACCCGGCCGCATGTTCCAGCAGATTGCTTCGGTGTCCAGTTTGAAGATGAAGTTGAAGGAAGAGTTGTATTGTCCCAGTTAGTCTTTAGGTGGCTTCAGTGCATCAGACCATCTCATCTGATGTACAGAAACGAAGATATTTGTGCGTTCGAACCATACTTACCCAGTAGGTTTGCTCGCCAATTTGGATACGACCAACTTTATGTTGGTAATCCTTTAACTAATTTCCGTTACTATGGAAAATTACTTGACGAAGCTAGAGGTTGGAGGTATTTTGGTACTGCTCGGACTGGTGCTAAATTTAGAATTTTGACTGCCACTAGCACTACAGAACTACGTATACTCCATACGTATGCCCACTTCTATGCTTCAATTCGTTCCTTTGCCCATGGTTACAATATGAAGGGTAGTCTGAGGTGGCCTAAAGAAGGGGATATTGAGGAGCAGGTCAGGGTACCAGCAGACATCCCTGACGATGTTGGCATCCCAGATCCATTTCTAGTAGTTATCCCGACAGGAGTTGGAGAACCAGCTGCAGAACCTATCATTATTAGTAAAGGCCGAAAAAGAAAACAGAGTGCAGTCGCCACGTCTCCAGTAAAAAATCCAGAAAAGAGGAAGAGGTCTACTACAAAAGGACCTTCCAAGCCAAGCGTTCACACTCCAGAAGAGGATATTGAAGAAGATCCTCTCGTCAATCTTTCCTCAGTCCATCCTGGAGAAGGGTCTTCAGCCCCTCCACAGACAGTTGGATCAGGAGCTGTAACACTTTTGTCTCCTGGACGTCTTAGCACCTCGCTTCATTTATCTTTGCCGTCCAAGGCACAAGTTATGGAGGGTACTACTACTGTATCCACTGCTGATCAAGATCGCATTCCATCAGACGAACCAGCTCTTGACTTTGAGGATGATGACTGGGATGGTGATTATGATACATATCTTGAAAAAAACGCACATATTCCAAGTATTATACAAAACCTATATGGAATTATGTATCATGGTTTCGTATACTAACTTATTTTTGTTCATTTTGTAGATGTCATAATTGTACCAAAGCCTGTAGTTCTTCCTCCTCAAGAAGAAGAAATCTATGAAGAAAATGAGGAGTCTGAAGGTGAAGCTTCTTCTTCAGAAAACTCAGATGCTGGAGAAGGAGGAGTGCAAAAGCCTGAGATGGAGCCTCTAAAAGAACATCCTCCATCACTTGAGGCACAACAAGCACCATCTGAATTGTCTTCTCTTGTTGAGGATCAGCACAAAGAGGAGACAAGAGTCGATCCCACTGTAGGTGATGATGGAACTACTAGAGGTGATCCAGAATTGAACAAAGAATTAGCTGTAGAAAGTTTCACCATAGCTGAAACATTGGGAAATCCTGTGGAGCCATCAACTGAAGGAGATGTTGGAGGCAAACTTGAACTTCCAACAGAAACTGAGGAGATAATAACATCCTCTACTGTTGTCACCGATCCAGTACCAATTTCTGACAAGCCAATGTCAGAATCTGAACCAGCTCCTGTAGTTGTCATCACACCCACCGACATTACCGCCGCCAGAACTCCAGAAACGGCTGGAGTGACAAATATTGAAGACGTTGATACTGAGGTCCTTGGGAACCAGACAACAGTAGTAACGTTATCGGCTCCATCTCCATCTGTTGTTACACCGATTGGAGATATAATCCCTGAAGCTTCTAGGGATCAATTGGCTATAACGGTGGTAGCAACAACGACTTCGTCTCATCCTACTGTTGTACCACCTGTTCCTGATTTTCGAGAAAGGGATCTGTTAGATATTGTTGCCACGCCAAGTTCCAGCACAGAAATGGATCTTCTCATTGAGATCTATACTGACACCTTTTATAAAAGCTTGGCAACCTTGATAACAAATGGTCCTAAATAAGGGTCTCAATTATGAGACACTGAAGACGGCAATGGCTTCGACCATCAAGAACGTTGCTTTGTTCAATGATACTGAAAGAGCTGTCGCATTGGAGAAAATTGTGGAAGACCTTGAACAGCCAAATAGAGAATATCTTAATCTGTCTAGTAAAACTGTTGAAAGTCTCATCGAGGAAGAATATGATGCCTTAACAGCTGATTATCTTGCTCGAGAGACTACATATAATGCAGCCCTTCGTGAACACAGTCTGAAGGTTGCCAAAGAGAAAGCCTTTTTGACTGGCATAAAACCTGTACTGTATGGCCACAGAGTGGCTTATGACGCTTTGAACATAGATATTCAGAGCAAGAATGACAGAATTCGCGAAGTTGAGGCAGAGCTAGCTTGCTTGAAGGCTGAAAGGGAGAAGATGATCGATGCTCGAAATCTACACCTTACCCAAAGCTCAATTTTATAAGAAAAGGCTTTTGGGGCTGAGTCGACCATCAAAACTCTTGATGAAGCAAAGGACAACTTGATAATCACCTTCGCTGAGCTTTCCCGTATTTGCACTCCTGAAGCTCGACGTGCAGAGGCTACCGATAAGGTTATGAGTTCTCGTGGCAGACGGCTTGAAGAATTAAAGAAATTGCTCCAAGATGCTTCCACTCCACCTTAAGAAAGTATTTTGTCATCCTTTTATCTTATCCATTCTGTAATATTTCTACCAGAAATGAAAGATTTGTTTTGCGATCCTATCATTGAATTTTAAACAATAGATAGGAGATAAAAAGCACTTATCAGAGGTAATATGGACGTGACAAGTCTATGATAAAATCTTGTTTTGTATGGGATAGAAAATACTCATAAGAGGTTATATGAACATGACAAATTTTCTAAACTCACACATGATATCTATCCAGAGGTAATATGAACATGATAGATAATGTAATCTTATTTCCTATTTAGAGTGTATAATACTATCAGAGGTAATATGAACATGACAATATGTAAGAACCCAAAGAAAAATAGATTTAATATCTATGCAGAGGTCAAAAATGAACATGGTAGATAGGAAAAGAAGGTGGATTTAGTATTTATCCAGAGGTTATGAAAACCTGATAAATAAATCCAACTTTATATACTAAAAAAGATCAAAATCTCTCTTCAAAGAGACAAGTAATCAGCTTAACCAAACTTTGGTAGCTGGAGATTAAGAAGACGGATGTTGTTGAAAAAATATATATGAGAGAAAATAAATGAACCGATGGTGGCTCGAGGGAAATTTTCAAATGGTTCGGATTCACCATCAGTTTGAACCCTATTGAAGTTCCTCTGAATCTGATGATTGTGAAGAGCTGGAAGAGAATTCTTCTTGTATATCATCATAAAACATGTGGGACGGGTCATATCCTAATCCATGACGAGTCTTTTGGTAAAACGAATCACCAGCTAATGGTAATCGTCTGCCCTTGCCCTGATTGAGACCTTGCATAGTCTTCAAATCATATCCCATGTTCTGAATGATCTTGATAGATTGCTGGCTGTATTTGTCAATTCGGATTCTTCCTTTGTCTTTATCCTTCAGCTCATCTGTCTGAGCAACAGGGATATTTCTAGCCAGGCCAAACACAATTTGGCGCTTGTTTTTCTTATCAGACGGAACCACGAAATAAGATTCTTCATGACGTCTAAAAGTTACACAGGCTTGTGATGAAGCAGCCACAGGTAGAAGATAAGGAGAAGATGTTAGGAACCTTTGAGCATACGGTCCAACGTCTGTATAAGGAGGGAAAGAATTCTCCTTATGATCAATTTACAAAGTTTCTTCCGGTTCTATGTTGTCTTTATATTGATGACTTTGATTATCAGAAGATAAAGTCATTCTTTCAATAAACTTGACAGCCATATACTCGAACAGGAAATCTTCATTGATATCAAAAAATACAGAATGATCAGTATTTACATCATTTACAGTCTGATTGCTACGCTTCGGATTAATCAACAGTGGACCATCATCCGTCTTCTGCGTAGTTTTGCCAAGATTGACAATCAACGGTAGTTCTGGATCATTCGTACAAGAAGTACGTCCTTTGACCTTAATCATCAAAGGTTGAACTTGGCTCTTAGCAGGAATATTTATTGATTCCTCAGATGAAGTTTGAGTTCTTCTTTTAACCTTGATCATTAAAGGTTGATTATTGACAGATTGGGATTGGATTCGTCCCTTGACTATGATCTTCAAAGGTTGCTCCTCTGGCGGATCTTCATTAATAGAGTGATCCTCAGAGGGTGATTGATCTTCAGCCATGTCTGATATATCTTTCACATGTTCTTGTTTATAAAGCCTTGAATCAGAGAAGTAGGCTTCAACACCCTTGAACAGATTAATATCAGCGAACTCAATTTTCACAACTCCTTGGGAGTCCACATATTTGAAACATTGGTGAAGAGTTGAAGGCACAATATTGTGATCATGAATCCACGGTCTTCCAAGAAGAATATTGTAGGATACGTCCGAGTTGATAACATAGAAAGTTACTATAGTTTGAAGATCACCAATCTGAATCTGCAGACGAATCTTCTCCAGTGATTTGCTCTTGTCAGAGTTAAAACCGACTATCGTAGTACTAGTGTAAGTCAGCTCACTAGTAGGAATCCTCAGGGGTCTTAGCATACTCTGAAGAATTATATTAATTGAAGACCCAGGATCGATGTAGATCCTATCAATTTCAGTGGATCCAATATATCCAGTGTAACACAGAGGCCTATCATGCTTGTTGTGTTTCAATAGCATATCCTCTTGTGTAAAGGTGATGTTGGGAATTGCTTCCATCACACTATAACATTGCGAACATGACACTGGTATATTATCAGGAGTCTTGAGTTGTGCCAAGCATGAATCTGCTTGAAGTAAAGCTTCGCTCAAAGTCTTCCTGCTTTCTCTAGAAAGGCGAAGCAGTTCAAATATAGAAAGTCTAGCCGAAGTATTGGCTAACTGGGCTAGAATGTCAAATTTGTAAGGCTTCATCACCACCCCCTGATTGGAAGTAGGCTTTAATGGGATATCAAAGCGTACTGCCTTCTGTTTTCCCTTTTCAACCACAGACGGTTTAACAGGAACAGGAGAAGGTTGAACTGGTAGAGTCTCCACTACATCTTCTGCTGCTTTGGAGGATCCCTCATAGTCTTTGTGGTACTCTTTTCCAGATCTTGTACCAGCAAAAGTTTCTTCTTCAGACCCAGGAGAAGGAAATACCATATTACAGGATTTAATTTTTCTTCCTTTAGCCTTCTTCTTGTGGGGGTTGTTGTGAGGCATTTCAGAACCAATCCAGTAGTGGAATTCTGGTTTTGAATTTGTAAAGGAAGCCGTATTCCTTTATCATAATTCAAACCTTCTGCCTTTTGAAAGTTGTAACCCATCTTCTTCATGAGATGAACAGATTGCTGACTATACAAGTGAGTGGGCAGTGGACTTTTGACAGGTGTTTCAACAGAGGAAGAGGAAGAAGCAAGACCTTCTGTAACCTCAGGAGAATAAAGAATAGACGTCTATGTAGTTACAAGAGGAGGAGGATTAGAAAAAATCCCTGTCGGAGCTTTTTCGTAAGCAGCAAAGACTTGTTGTGCCCGATATAAAGGGACACTATTCATGGCTAGCCACTGCTGATGGGTAAGCTTGAGCTTGGTAGGGGGAGCTAGACTTGGAGGACAGATGTTCAGTCCTTTCAGTCTATCTTCTAAAGGAAGGTCATCCCATAGATGATCCAAGTCATCCGAATCTGGAATAACATGAGAAATCATGTTGCAGGTTTTGACTTTCTTGCCCTTCTTGGATTTTGAAGTTTTATCTTCATTTTCCAATTCAGGCAATAAGTCAGGATGTACCCACATAATTTTACCATTCTTTAATGTGAGTGGCTGCAATCCTGTACTTTCTTCTCTGGCAGGCGGGATATTCACGATCTTCATCGTCGCCTTCGGAATTAGAATAATTCCATCTGGGACTTGCTGTGGAGGAAAATCCCCGAACTGAAGAGAAACCATATTGGTCATAACCGTATGGTCATCATTGGTTAAAGCGATAGCACCACCATTTATCAGTTCTTAGATCTTCTTTTTCAAGACGTAGCAAGCACTGGTAGGATGATTAATGTATCTATGATAGATACAATATTTGGGATTGTCAGTCAGATTCACCTCATTAGGCCTTTTTGGCTCTGGAATTTGAAGTTTGCCACTTTTTACCAGACACTGAAATATCCCTGGGATATCACTTTCGTCAAAAGAGTATTCTTCCTTTGACCTGGAGGATTCCTGATTACTTGATGTCGTTTTGTTCTTGGAAAGATTGACCATAAGAGTATCTTTTTCTTTCACATTACGATTGCCAGGATTATTACCAGGATTACTCTTCTTTCCTTTATCTTCTGAAGCAAAAATCATCCCATGTTCCCGAGCTAACCTACCATTGGTTTCGGCATAAACTGCTGCTATGATAAATGAAGCCCAATCTGAGAATTGGAAACCTGTGAAGACAGCAATGGATGGTCGCAGATTCATCTTGCATGTATCGATCAACGCTGAATCTGGCATACCAAGAGGCATCTTTAGAGTAGCCTGTCGGAAATGTTCAATGAACGTCCGATTATCTTCTTTCTCCTTTTGTTTTATTTCTATTAAGGAGGACATGTTCATGTCCATACCTCCTTCATAGAAGTGGAAGAGAAACATTGCCTTGAATTCGTCAAAAGACGAAATAGAGTTATCGGGTAAGCTACGATACCAGTCATAAGCCGAACCCGTCAAACATCCAATGAACACTCGAGTGAGAAGAGCATCATTTTTCTGCAAGTATACAGTCATAATATCAAAGTAATTGATATATTGACTGGGAGATGTTTTTCCATCGAATAAAACTATGGATTGTGGCTTGAACTTCGGTAGAAAGGGTACATCATTCCAATGAGGAGGATAGGGTTGCTTAATCCCTAACCTCTGGAGCTGATCTTTGTACCTCAAAACCTCAAACTGTGCTTTGAGTTCACGCACTGCTTGAATAGCTTCACTGGTTTGAGGAAGCACATTTGATTGAATAGTCGTTGGATGTACCGTAACCCCCACTGGAGGTGGTACATCTTCTGGAATGATGGGATCTGGAGATGCAAAATTTTGATTAACAGCAGGTTCTTGAATATTCGAAGGTATATCAGCCCCTTGACTATCTTGAGTTTGTGCTGCTGCTGGTACCGGAGTTATTATTGAGGGTTGAGCAGTTTGCTGATTCAAAATTATTTGATGCATGCTTTGTACCATGTTGAGCATGTCTTTCAATGATTGCTCCATGGCAGTGAGACGTTGTTCCGTATTAGCAGATGACGTCTCTGGTTCATCTCCAACTGCGTAGGATTCAACCTCTCTTGAAGATATAGAGGGATTAGTATAAAAGTATGAATCCACACTATCGGTATCAGACTCAATAGATTGAGTACCCCCAGCTTCTGAATCAGAATTTTGTAATTGTCCTTGTCTTCTTGATCGAGTATTCTGATATACTCCTTCAAAGGAATCAAGAAGTCTGTTGAACTGTTGCTGACCTGGGGTTTGGGACGTATTTCGTCTCGGACGTCGTCCTCTGTTAATATGAGATGCCATGTTGACTGATGCATATGACAACTCATCTTTTTGGTCCTCAGCTTGATGTTGAAGTAAAAAATTCAGTCAATCAAAAACTGACCGTTTTGAAGCTGAACAACAACAATTGATCACAACTTGATGATATCCACATTGATGTCTTTCTTGGGGGAGCATCGCCGAAGATTGTGAATTCTTATGCTTTTGTATTAGCAATTCACGTAAGTCAAAAGAAGTGGAGGGAATATTCTTCTTTATTACATTTGGGGTAGAAAAACGTTTAGTTCCCTGTGTATAAAGAAGGTTACTGGCTTCATTCGCAGAACCAAACTGTACATTTTTACGCGTTTGGAGTTGTGTGCGTAAATCTTGAGATTTAGCACGAAGGACCCTATTTTCATGGTGTGTGATTTGCAAGTTTCGTACTTTGCGTAAAGCAGTATAAGAAGGTTGTTGGTGTAGGACAGAAGTTTTACCAACATCACTTTTACGCTGTATGCGTTTAGGTATATTCACATTAGATATGCAAACATCGTTGTAAATTTTATCTACACTGTCACAGACAGGAGACTTACCTTTACACGTAAAACGTAAAAATTGATTATCTACCACATCACAGATGGAAGATTTTGTTTTACGCGAGGAGCGTAATTTGTGTGAATCTACCACGCCACCGACGGGAGATGGGTTCTTACACTCAGAAACATTAGAATCTGCCACATTACAAATGGGAGACTCATTCTTATGCCTTGAGCGTAAAATTTGATTCTTACCCATTGAGCGTAAAACTTGATTCTTACGCAGTGGGCGTGAAACCTGATTATCTTCTCCGTTACAAACGAGAGATAAATCATCACACTTTGAGTGCAACTCTGAAGTAAAGACTGCCTCGTTACGAACGGGAGCCCCTACGACAGGAGTGGGAAGAATTCCCTTTTCACCAGAAGTCACAGAGAGATCAGAAACCACTTTGGATTTGGGAATCCAAAATTTTCGTGCTTTGCGAGACTTTTGAACATTGGAGTGGCGAGAACCACCCCCAGTTCGGAGCATTTCTTCATAGGCAGTCTGGTCTGCGAAACCAGAGATTCTGTGTTCGATCCCCAGCAGAGTCGCTATTTTGTTTCACTTAACAAAATTGCCGAACAAAAGTGTTGGATTTTGAAAATAAAACGAGAAAAAAGTACAAGAAGTACAAATTTGATTTTAGGAAAGTATTGCTATGGAAGTCTGATTCGTAAATAATCAATTTGTTCCTTGGACCATATGATGATGAAGAAGATCACTGCTTGAAGTAGAACAACTTGGAAGAACTAAGTCACCAGAAAGGTATCGACGCACTTGGGCACTGATGGCGAGGCCGAATGCTTTCCTGCTTTGCTTCACTCTGTTCTGGAAGAAAAAGTTGAAGAAGAATGCTCTGGAGAATCAAAATCTCGAAGTCCTGATCTCTGTATTCTCTCCTGTTCTCCTCCTGTCTTTGAGAAAAATGAGTCTATTTATAGACTGGGGCTTCTGTGCGTAAAAGAACATCAAAATCTGTCTTTACGCTAACAACTGCCACCCATGACAAAGTCATCCTTTGCATACGTTGACACGCGTCCCATCATTTCAGTAAGAATAGGATACATGTACACACGTTCTTCGAAATATGTGGCATGAAGGCCATGTAGGCAAACCACGTTCCAAACTAGCCAGAAAGAATAGGGCATAAAAATAGCCCCAACATCCTCTGGGCGTAAAGCAGTAAGATGAGCGTAAAATAGCTCTGTCATAGGTTTCCAGCATAAAGTGGTTATTGAATAACCTTGAGCATAAAAATGGCTCAAATAGACTTTACGCACACATTGTTTTATGAGCGTAAGGACTCATGTAAAACTCCGTGCGTAAAAGAAACCATACAGTGAGCGTAAAGTAGCTCGATCCCCATAAACGACAACAATGGTCTTTGTATAAGACAAATCCCATTGAATTCTGTGGTAAATGCCATCATTAATATCTTCATGTCAGAGTTTGCATAAAATGCTAGATTTGACAGCTTTGTCCAGCGTGAAGTAGACTGCTCTGTCCTTGGCGTAAAAACATGGGTGTAGCCCCAAGCGTAAAATGATCAGCTTGCTTAAGCATAAAGCGATTAGCTTAATCTTGGGCGTAAAGAGATTACCCATTCCTCTAGGCGTAAAGCAGATCACTTATGAATGAGATGACTCTTTCTTTGAAGTACTTTTTACGCTCCTACACCATCATGCTCATCTCAAACTCATTCTGCATACACTTAGAAAATTCTTGATACAGAGATTCATCAGTAGATCCAAATATAATATTATCAACATAGATTTGAATTAAAAGAAGTTTGCCATTAAAAGACTTAATAAACAGTATAGTGTCAACCTTGCCTTTTGAAAAATCGTTGTCAAGTAGAAAAGAGCTTAGACGATCATACCAAGCACGAGGGGCTTGTTTTAAACCGTATAAGGCTTTCTTCAACTTGAAAACATGATCAGGGTTTTTGAAATCCGTGAAACCTGGAGGTTGTGCTACAAAAACTTCTTCTTTTATAAAACCATTTAAAAAAGCACTCTTGACATCCATTTGAAATAGTTTGAAATCATGAAAACATGCAAATGCACATAACATGCGAATGGATTCTAATCTCGCAACTGGGGCATAAGTTTCATCGTAGTCGATACCTTCTTCTTAATTGTATCCTTGAGCTACGAGTCGAGCCTTATTACGAGTCACTAAACCATTCTTATTTAGTTTATTACGGGTGCCAATGACCGGATAATCAATAGGCCTGGGAACAAGTTCCCAAACTTGATTCCGTTCAAATTGGTTTAATTTCTCTTGCATAGCATCTATCCAAAAACTATCACTACATGCTTCATCAATAGTTTTGGGTTCTAGCTGTGAAATAAATGCAACACTAGAAATAATATCTCTACTGGATGTACGAGTACTTACTCCTTTGGTAATATCACCAATTACCAAATCTTTTGGATGATCAGCTATAAATTTTAACCTTTTTGGAAGATTCTGAAGATAGCTGGTTCCTGGATCTTCTCTAGGAGGTTCAGCTAGTGCAGAGCTTGGTTGAGGATCAGCTGATGTTGAGCTTGGTACAGTTGGATCTTCGTCATTGTCATCGATCGTCATCTGATTTAGTTCATCAAATGTGACGTTGATTGACTCTTCGATGATCATGGTTCTTTTGTTGAAGACTCTGTATCCTTTGCTCTTGGCCGCATAACCTAAAAATATACCTTCATCGGCCTTTTCATCAAATTTTTCCAAATTGTCTTTTGTATTAAGAATAAAACATTTACATCCAAATATTCTAAAGTATGAAACAGATAGAATTCTATCAAACCATAACTCAAATGGAGTCTTCTTCGATTTGGGTCGAATTAGAACTCTATTGAGTACAAAGCAAGCTGTATTGACAGCTTCAGCCCAGAAATATTTGGGTAGACTAAACTGGTTTAACATCACTCTGGCCATTAAGCATCTACCTGAAATGTTAGTTTCTTCTAACAAATAGAAAACATATATATTGTCTTCCCTGATACCTTCAAAGATAGTACTACCAGTTGAGCTATCAACTATAGTACATTTGTCTTTGCCAAAGTTGATGCCATGACCATGGTCAGCTAGATGACTTATGCTGAGTAGATTATGTTTCAACTCGGTAACCATACAGACATCCTTAATCACAGGATAGGAAGACTTACCAACATCACCGATACCAATAATATACCCTTTTAAGTTATTACCGAAGGAGACATAGCCTTCCTTCTTTTTCTTCGACAGTGTTGCAAATAGGGTTGCGTCACCGGTCATATGCCGTGAGCAACCGCTGTCGAGGATCCATTTGCTTCTAGCATGTGAAGGGTGTTCCACCTACAAAACAGTTTGCAGATGAAACTTTTGGTACCCATTTCTTGTAGGGTCCTGAATTGTTAGCTTTAGGTGTCCAAGCATAAACATTTAAATCAACAAGCTTTCTCATTCTACATGCAGATGAAATATGACCAATGAGGCCACAATAATGACATTGTGCATGTCGAGTGTTGAAAGCTGAGTGGTGTGCATGGTTGGTAGGTTTAAGTTTTCTAGTATAGAAGAAAGCATACCTATAATCTTGTTTGGGCTTAACCTTTTGGGGTAAAGGTTTTATATGGTTAGGTCTGACAGTGTTTGGCTTGGGAATGTTCCGATTTTTTGGTAAGTGACACGTGTTAGGGAAGGAAGCAGCAGGCTCAGGCTATTTTTCTAACCTAATTTCCAATCTTTTGGAAGTGTCATATAACTTAGTATAATCAGAAGTGAGTGATTCTATTCTGATTTGTGCACATCGAACACTTTTCTTCTCTATAGAAAGTTCTTCCTTGAGTTGGTCAATAATTTTGTCTTTCTCTTCAGATGACTTGGTAGTCTCGTGTAATAAGAGCTTTGTTGAAGAAAGCTCACCAGACTCACTAACATTATTTTTAACCTCAGCTAGTAGGTCGGTAAGTCTACCTATTTCACCTTTGTACTCTTTGAGTACCTTCTTAGCGGTCTGATACTTGCTACGCAGTTTCCTGTAATCAGTCATCAGGTCACTGAAGGCATCTCCTAATTGCTCAAAGGTGAAGTCATCATAAGTATCAACTACAGGTTCAGTAGGTACCTGATCGGATGCCATAAAGCATACGTTTGCAGCGTCTTCTGATTGTTCGTCTTCTGAGTCGTTGGCTTCACTTTCATGCCATATGCTGGTATTGGCATATCTCCTAGATGTTGATTTCTTCAGGTTCCCTTTTTCATACCTGTTGCTCTTCTTGCTTGATGATGAGTTTGTGGGACAATCCTTCTTCATGTGTCCCTTCTTCTTGCAACCATAGCAGACAGCATCTTCTTGATACTAGTTGTTGTTGTTGTTCTCTTTGACTCTCTTCTCATGTCTCATGAATCTTTTGAACTTCCTTGCTAGGAGTGCTTGATCTTCAGCGTCAGATCCACTGCTGTCTGAGTCACCTTCAGCAGCTTTTCTGTGCTGAGCCTTGAGAGCGATCGTCTTCTCCTTTGGTGCAGGCTCTTCAAAATCTTGTAGCTCCAGTTCATGAGTGAGTAGCTTACCCATGAGTACTTCGAGGGACATAGTTGTGAGGTCGTTCCCTTCAATGATTGCAGTAGCCTTCGGAATCCAGTTCTTGGTAAGTATTCGCAGGAGTTTGTGAATCTTTTTATGGTTACTGTAATCTTTGCCTAAGGAGGACAAAGGATTTACAATATCCAAGAATCTCTCGAACATTTATGTAACTGTTTCGTTGGGCTTCATTTTGAACGCCTCGTACTCTTGAGTAAGTCTGCTGACTTTAGATTCTTTGACTTGAGTCGTGCCTTCATGTGTGACTTCAAGTAGCTTCCACACTTTATTAGCCGTTGTGCAGATAGACACCCTGTTAAATTCAGTTCTGTCTAAAGCACAAAAGAGAGCATTAATGGCACGTGCGTCAAGACTGACCCTTTTTTTTTCTTCCTCTGTATATCTGCTGTGGAGTTTTTCAACTAAAACTCCATCAACATTTATACGAGGTGGCTTTTGATAGCCATCAAGAACAATGGACTATAAATCAAAGTCAAGTGATTTCAAGAAGAAACTCATCCGTGTTTTCCAATAGGTATAGTTCGTACCATCAAACAGTGGGGGTCTGTTTGTGGTCTGGCCTTCACTTGTGAATTTCACAGTTGCCATGTGTTGTGCTGTGATCTATATAATAGTTAATTAAAAATGAATAAATAATTGCACTGTTATCTTTGCTTTACCTGTAACACCCGCTCTGATACCAATTGTAGGAACGAAATAGTAAAGCGTAATACTCTAGAGGGGGGTGAATAGAGTTGGCAGCGGAATAATGCTAATTAAAAAAAATGTTAGCAGCACAATCACAGAATATTAATTACAACTGAAATAAAGTAAAGACAAAGTTAAGAGAGAAAACGCAAAGACAACGATGTATACTGGTATCCCTCTGTTGAGGACTAATCCAGTCGGTAGAACTCTTGCTACCAGTTGAATCTACTATTGGAAAAACTGCAAGTTTTCTTACGAAGTCCTTGCAACTTCTACAACGCGAGCTTTGATACGAAGAACTCGTCCAACTTCAAATGTGAAGAGGTATTCTTCAATCAAGCCTTCTGATTACAATCTCTCAGAAACTTCTAGACCGTACCGCACTGGCAAATCGACTAGAGGATTGTAATTGGCTTGGATCTGAAATTGAAAGCTCTAGAAAACTCTTTGAAAGACTGAAAGCTTTAGATAGAGAGAAGATTGAAAGTGAATGAGTGAGTTGAAATGATCGAAATCCTTCTCTATTTATAGGAATTTCAAAGGCAGACTTCTGACAGAATTCGGGCAGAATTCGGGCAGAACTATATGAGCAAATCTCGGTCAAATCCGCAACTGCAGGAGGACCAAGTTCCAAGGATTCAAAATCACAACGGCCACTAACCGAACTCTGGCCGAACTCTGGCCGAACTCGTTCCGAGTTCTGTCAGGGTTTAGTCAGGGTTTAGTTAGGGTTTTAAAAAACGTTTTGGTGATTTTTGAAAACCTTTTTGGAAACCTTTTTGTAAACCTTTTTGAGAGGTCATTTTAAAAATATTTTGAACTCATTTAAGGGTAGCCTATTTGCCAGTACGACTCGGTGTACAACATATTTCTAGACTCAAATAAAATGAAAATACATTGCATAAGGAATTACAGACTCGAGTAGGCAAACAGATCTTTGGTCTTGAATTCAGTGGATAGCCATTCTTGATCATGTTCAAGAGTCCAAGATGTCCCGACTAGCTTTGTATATCCAGACAGAGTTTATTCAATTATTAAAATCAGGTTTGACCATATGACCAAATAGGCCAACACGACCGACTCCAAAAATAGATATTTTCTGAACTTGTAACATGTTTACAACTCTGCAGACCAAAGACTCTAAATCGAACACAATGTTACTGGCTTTGGCCAAGAGATGTATAGATAGAATGTGAAAGCTTTAGATCACTTGAAAAAACACTTGAAGAATGAATAGAGAGAAGAGTGAATGAGTGATTAGAAATAAAAAATCTTCTCTATTTATAGGTGTTTTTCCTGGCCGAACTCGGGCAGAGTTCGGATGCTAAGATCTCGCAAACGAACGTTGGATACAAATTTGGAGGCAACTGAAATTCAAACTTGGGTTGACCGAACTCGACCAAAGTTCTGTTACTCAATTTAAATGGCCAAATTGTATAGGTATTTTGGACTTTTTGGATATGTAGAGTTTTGAGATTTATGTAGGCTTTTTGGAAAGATGGACTTGAGTTAACCTAAGCCAATAATATCATATTGATACATTTCATATCCTAGACTCAATAAAAATAAAAATACTAAAAAATATAAAAATAACTTGATTTGGATTCTGTTACAATTAGCTTTTGGATAATGACTTGAATGCTAGTTATAGATGCAATACGTCCTTTAATATTGATTTCATTGACCTGAAATGTTAGTAGCAGTTCGTATATTTTGCGTATCGACTTAAGTCGTCGTTGATTATCAAAATCAGGTGTGACCATTAGGCAATGGGCCAACAGGCGTGTCCCATGCACTCGTACCCCAATATTTAGGTGTGGGTCGTGACAGTGAGCCTCAGAGATCTTTGACAATTGGGTAATAATGTGTTGGCCTCAGTTGGAGCTATGTTTGTGGAATGAGACCGGAATTGGATACTGAAAAGTGAGTCTAGGAATTAAATTGTCCCATAAGATGTAATTGACTGCTCATGACAGAAATGACGGATTGATATCTAAAGTCGGTTAGCTGGATTAACATAGGATATCGTGTATCGAGTTGAAAAGATAGATCGTTGCACAAAAGTTTGATTGGTGATTTCATAGTCGAAAAGAAAATTTGAAATAAGAAATTACGGGATGGATGTTGAGTTGGATGGAATATTGCATGGAATTGTGCTCTTGGCTCGAGTAATTGAGAATGAGTGACCCTCGGATTGGATCTTTTAGAAATGATGAATTGCCTTGGTTGTAGTGTTGGTAGATTCGGGAAGTGATTTAACAATTTAAAATTTTGTCGGATCATTCATGATACTCAATATGAATCAAAATCAAGTAACATCTGGTTGCATTCATAATTTAATTGAATGACAGATGAACATATTAAAACATTGCGATAATATGTTGGAGTACTTAAAAAGAGATGGAAGGATTGGTGTTGAGATTCAAAAAAATAAAATTACATCTTAATTTTTGTGAACTTTTAATATAGTTGGTTTTAAGTTAGATTCTTGGTTCTGATGTTCGAAATATTTTGCTTGGGTGCATAACTTATCTAGATAGTCCTTGTTGTTAAATGTTTGTGGCTTGAAAGATAGCGATCGTGGCAAAAATCGAAGCAATAAGTAATTTAAAGATGTTGATAGACTTTGAGAATGCCTAAACTGAAATTTGATATTTAATGTGTGCAAGTCGGATTTGGGAACGAAAGTTATACCTGTAGTTTATCGAATCATACTAACATGGATGTTGGCTGAAATGCAGATATTTTAGGGACGCTTGAATTATATGTATGAATCCAAATGAAGTGGTAGGCTACGACCAAGATAGAACTACAAGGAGAATTTTGGTGAATCAATAAAAAGTTATATTTTGAAGAAGAAAAAAAGGACGGATTGAATCATTGATGAATTAAGTGGTACGGTTGGATAACAATCTCGAGATGGTCGAGTGAGCTGAAATGAATATTGAAATGAAGCTGTGTAACACCCAGTTTTCCAGAAGAGGGTAATTTTGAAATTTTGTAATTATAATTATTATTTAATGATATTTATTCATGTTACGATTTTTAGTGATTTTTAATTATTTTTAAACTATTTAAATTTATGACTTATGATTTGGTGTCTTGCTAGTGTTCATTTCCAGACTGAGGGGTATTTTAGTCATTTTTGTAATTTTAAGAATTATTTGGTATTATTAATTATTATTTAGATTTAATAGAGTTTATTTGAATTTTTGGGAATTTTTAGGAATTATTTGGATTTATTTGGACTAGTTTGATTTTTGACTAGTTTTGACTCATGTAGACCAACCTAGGAGCTAACCCTAGTTAGTTGGGCTTAGTTAGGTCAAGTGACTCTAGTCTAACCTAGTATGACCTAAGTTAGTAGTTATTGGTTCATTAGAATTTTAATTAGGAATTTAGAATCAAGTGTTTTGATAAATGGCTTGTGGTTTCATAAGTCATTTTGTGACTAAACTCAATAGGACTAGCTAACCTAGCTCAAACCCCACCCAAACCCATCATGTCCAGCCAACCTAGGGATTCCTCCACTATAAAGTCCCTTCTAGATTTTAGGGCTAGCCTCTTTTAGGGTTCATCCAAAGTTCTAAGGAAGAGGTGAGTTCCATCTTCCAAAATTCATTAAAAATCCATTTTAAATCCTTTCTTCCCTAAACCAATTCCTTTAGGACCTAAAATCAATGCTCTTGCTGTTGGTATTGATTATTTGCAGGGAAACAACAATTTGTAAAAGTTTGGGTGGCTTGAGGAATCTCTCCATTTTAGCTTTTGTGAAGGCTTGTTCACCAATAGGTAACTTTCCCATTTCTCAATGAAATTTTATTTAGTCTTCACCAATAGGAAGCCCTAAGGGTCCCCCTAAGGTCTAGATAGGTTTCGTGTCCAGTGTCGGTGGATTCGGGTCCATTCTGGACACGTATCAATCACTAGTCTTAGGTGTTTGACAAAATGCCTCAATGAGCATTTTGTATTGATTTCGACTTTGTTTTTGAATAGGAAATAGGGTTTTGTTCTTGCTTACTGTTTCGTGTCTTTGTGTCTTAGATTTAGTGTCGTCCTGTGTCGATTTGATAGTCTGGACACGCGTGCGCACACGACCGCACGCTGCTACAGGGATCCCCTGCCTATCGGGCCCTGTAGCGGACACGACACAAACCCTCTAGACACGAAACTTTGTAGGAGCCTCGGGGCACCCACTGACACTCCATGTGTCAAGTTTCGTGTGCCCACATGGCGTTTCGAGTGAGAAATCCTCGACGCACGGGTTTCTCACTGATTCTGTGCAGTGTAGTTTTGGGCCACTGACACGGGTCTCGTGTCCGACCCTGACACTTCGTAGACACTGGCCAGTGGGCCCATGAGGTAGCCCTATACGTGGTCTACCCATGTGTGTCACCACGAGATCCTCTTGTGTCTTGTGTCGTGCACACGACACAAGTGCACGTGTGCACGAGGCAGTGCACTGCACTGTCACTGTGTGTGTTATTTTGAGTTCCTGGATGTGGACACGCCGTGTCAGGCCTTGGGTGACACGAAGTGATTGTGGGGACTTGTGCACGTGAGGTTTTTCTTTTACCAACCTTTCAATTGTTATTTTAATAAGTTTTTCAATAAGTTTTGTCAAGTTATCAATTCCTGAGATTATGTTCAGTTCCAGTTTATCCAGATTTCATACATGACCTTGCCTGTTGATTTAGCCTCTGAAATGATGATTACTGCTGGGTTTTAAATCCTAAACATGTTCCTCTCTATGTATACTAACTGTGGTTAAGTTTTTGGGTGATTTGGCATTGAATGGAGTTCAAAATGGGTTTTGGCAAGTTAGCAAGTTCTGAAACTTGATGATTAGTTTTCTAAATTGTTCGAGATTTTTATTCTGAACTTTGCCATCAATTTTACCCATCCAATGCTGTTAAATGATTGAGTTATAATTCCTAGATTGGTTCACCTATAAGTTATCTACTTGTAAGTTGATTGGGAGGGTTTTTGGTTATGTTTTTGAACTTGAAATTTGGAGTGATAGGTCTGGACTGATTTTGCAAGGCTGAGAAATCGATTTCCTGAGACTTTTAGTTAAGGATTTGATCTCCTTTCCTATTGTAACCTCACACATTGCATCTTCTGTTTTTTTCCCTCGCTCACTCATGCATATACACCTGTATTTGTTTTCCTTTCCTGTGTGTTCTTTCACTGTTTTGGGGTTCCTGCACATATACATGCACACTGTCACAGGTTACCTTCACAGTTGCACCACTGTCACACCATGCCACTATTGCACTAGTTAACTCTTTACACTGTCTTCCCCATATTGCCAATATTTTGATTTCAATGCAACTACATGAAATCTGGAAATTATAAGAACTGCTAATTATCTGAAATCTGAGACTAATAACTGCCATTTAGATATGTAGACTGTTTTAATAAAATTCCTTTTTGCCTATTAATAGATACTTGGATTGGGTTAAGTCAACTGGTGGCTTAATGATTTCTGCCTTGGGTTATGTTAAACCTGAGATTAGGAAGGAAAGGAATTGATTTCCTTCTTCTTTTCTTCCTAACTGAGTTAAGCCTCCAGTTGGTACAACCTGAGATTAGTTGTGATCATTCCAGTTTTGATTGTATTGGATTGTTCCCTTCTTCTTTACTGTTGGTTAGTTTTCCTGTGTAGCTTGATTTTCCAGGATCCTGACATTCCTGTTGAACACTTACACATTGTTGGTTATTTTCCTGTACACACCCTTGCACTGTCATTTCCTGAACACTTTGACACACTCTTCACTGAGGTTGATTTCCAGGTTTGTGTAATATGAGATTAGGCCATGTTGATCCTTACCTTGTCTTCATATTGTTTATTGTCATATTTATTTCCTGCACACTTATTAGCCCTGCACACACACACAACCCTTCTTTCATGCCACTTTGACACATTATACACACAAGCACCTCTCTCCCTTTCTCTATATTTCTAACTTTTACTTATAGGCCTTGGTTGTTGTAGGCCATGTTGTTTAGGCATATACAATGTCTATGTGTACTATATTGTGTGAGTGTATGTATATATCTATATATATATATATATATTTCCTGGTAGCTAGTGTTGTAGGTTTACATTTAGCCTAGATTGTGTACTATATTGTGTGATGTTAATATATGGGTGTAATAGTGAGGTTGTGACTTGCTAAGGGTTCTAGGAATTAGCTAAGCTATTTTGTGTTGTAATTAGTATAGGCTTGTTTAGCCTTGATAGGAATGGTGCAAGCTAGTATAGATTGGAATAGCCTAGTTTAGACTTAATTAGACTTGGTTGACCTAGTTTGACTTCTAGGGTTGGCCAGAGTTGACCGAGAGTTGACTTTGGCCTAGATTGACCTAGAATCATGTAGAATGCATAGTAGGACTCCATTTTACTATTCTGGACTTGTTGTGACTTGTGCTGTTCTGATTAGGAGCCAGACACCACTCCTTGGACGGTACTTTTCATATCGGACACTCAGATACAGGCGAGTACATTCTCTGATCGTTTTATACTTGTCACGATTTATATTCTCGCTCTAGATTACTTTTACTTGATGCTGTCACGTTATCATCACGGATTAGTACTATACGGATCTCTTCTTGGGATGTTACCCCCTTCGCGGATGCATCGGATACTTTATGACACGTGTTTCATGTACATCATGTATTCCTTGCATCTGCGTTATTCATGTACACTCATGTTCTCTCATGTTCTTACATGCACGTTCATGTACTCTCATGTTCTTTCATGTACGCTCATGTTTGCCCATGTGTCTCTTGTATAACCAAAACATCATGTCCGTAACATAACTTTAACAGATCCTTGTGTATTGATTGTGGGTAGGGGTGAGTATAAATGGCCATATGATTTACCCATCATGTACACTCTGTTACTTTTCATGTTCATCATGTACAACCTAAGCCAATTACATGCCATCTCATACTCTAAATCACTAGTCACTTACAGTTCTTACTTATCATGTATATATATTTCCAGTTATCAAATATCTCTCCTGTTTACATGTACATCTTCTTACAGCGTTTCATGTATTTTATTCTATTGCCTGCTTTATATTTCCTGACATGATATGAACTGCATGAGATGTATTGTGCTCGCTCCTATCCTGACTGGACCTGTTGAAAATATTACAGAGGACGAGGAGGAGGCTGGTCTGGATACTTACTACGGGACAGCCTTAGATGACACCTGCGAGCTGGACCCTCAGGAGGACCCAGCTCTAGCTGAGGATATTCCCCGACTACCTAGACTAGATTAGTTAGGCTGTTTATCATTTGTAGTCTGGAGACTTGTTCTAGTTAGACTTTATTCTGGAGTTCAGTATTGTATATATTCTTTCATCTGAGACCTTGTACTGTTGGATATTGCTGGGATTATCTTAGACTGCTTTCATCTATTTTATTTTCTTGAGTTCTGTTCATATCGTGCTATCTCTTCCTTAGTTGTGATTGAGTTTACTACTGCTATGTCACCCCATTTCGGGGAGTATAAACTGTTTAGATAGATATTGTTAGATGTATGTTGACCTAGGACAGCGTTCTACCGCCGACACTACGGCGTAGGCTGGGCGTTGTTACGTTCTCGTACCCTTACAATGGGTGCGGGTCGTGACACGTTTTTAGTGGTGGCCCATGCAGGTCTCGACTAGAAGTGTAGTGGTATTCGAATTAGAATATCACTACAGCCTGCAGTAGGATATAGGATATTAATTTTAAGATACTCAATCACTTTAGGAAAATTCCTTTTATTGCCATCTAAATCCTTTTGTCAGCTGATCCTTCGAATTATAATTGTCCGCCTTTGTTATTTCGCTTCTTTCTCAGAAATTGATACTCTTGTTTGTCTATCTTCAGGATGGTAGAGACTCGATCGCAGCGTACCGTCCATGAGGATGCTATAGAGGGGACTGCTACCTCTCAGCCAGCACGGCGAGGCCAGGGGACTGCAGCTCTTGTTACCTCAGCTCGTGTTGAGACCTCGGCAGCCACAGCAGGGGGTATGCATCCACCGACTGGGAGGCAGGACCCGGTCTTTCCAGAGGATCCTTTCCAGCCGCCACCGCCTCCAGGACATGTGGACGCAGCTCAGATGTTCGCATATTTCCAGCAGTTCATGGACCGACAGCAGGCTCGACAGGACAGAGGCATGGAGTTGGCCGTCACGACAGCCGCAGCTCGACCAGTGGTGCAGCAGCCGAAGACACCAGGGATCGAGCAGATTCAGAAGATGAGCCCTAGAGACTTTCTGGGGACAGAGGGGATCATATATGCCGATGAGTGGATCGAGCATATAGAGAAGATCTTCCGCCTGGCCAGGATTCCAACAGACCTTCAGATCGAGGCCGCAGCTAGCCGGATGCGAGATCTTGCTCGCACCTGGTATCAGTCGGACCCCAGGGTGGGGGTACCGGGGCAGACTTGGGAGCAGTTTAGGGGCTTCTTCAAGAAGAAGTTTTTCCCAGATTCGACAGTCAGAGCCTTGGAGACGCAGTTTGAGAGCTTGGTCTAGGGGAGCCTCTCAGTTGAGAAGTATGCGGGAGAGTTTGGCCGTCTCGGCAGGTTTGTTGAGGGGTTGAGCGAGACGGCGAAGGCCCAGAGGTTCCGGAAGGGCCTGGTCAAGGAGGTCAAGTCCCTGACCAAGGGGAACAGAGATGCTACGTTCGAAGAGATCTTGACGGGAGCCTTGTTGGCAGAGGATGATCTTGAGCTTAGGCTCAAGAGGGGGCGAGACCTAGTCGGGGGCAGCAGCAGCGGAGGCCAGGCCAAGAGGCCTCACCTTCAGCACCAGCAGCCGAGGCAGTTCCAGCCGTAGCCGTTCCAGCAGAGACAGCAGCAGCAGCAGAGGCAGCAACATGTTATCTTTTGCCCCTTTTGTAAGAAACCAGGGCACGATTGGGGTGAATGCCGGCTGAGGCTAGGCAAGTGTCTACTCTGTGGATTATCAGATCATCAGTTGAGAGAGTGTCCCAAGTCTGCGGGACGGACAGCTCAGGAAACAGGAGCTAGGGCTCCGGCAGGACAACAGAGAGGACCAGCATTGCAGACTCAGCAACAGAGGTTCGCACAGCATCAGCAGCAGGCCAGGGGAGGCCAGCAAGGACGAGCTTACGCCATGACACTTGAGGATGCTCAGGCAGTAGGAGAGGTGCTAGCAGGTTCTGATCTTCTCGATTCTATTCTACCTTGTCTCATTATACCTATCCTGAAATTCTATTCCATCTATTTCTATCTGTTTCCTCATTGTTGATAAGTTTGATCTGGTGTTTCGTTATGTTTGTTTTTCTTCTGAGAAAATCATATGGGCTAGGTCACCTCAGTTATGGGATCTAGAATCTTTGATGGTCGTGTTAGTTGGTATAGTGAGGACATATAGTCAGATTTTGGATGTATTTTTCGGGTATGGAAATTTAAGGTTTTCGCCGTCGTATGCGGCAATGCGAAAATTTTAAATACCATGAACCTAAGGATACGTACCTTAGTCAAGAACTCTGTAATTATCGTAGCCATGCTCACTAGCACGACGAAGATTCTGAGTATCATGATTTTTGGACAGACGCATATGATTATCTGACGGTATGTTTGAGACTTTGATTGTGGGGTGTATGACCTAGAAGGACTACTACCATTTTAATTTCGAGGACGAAATTTTTATAAGGTGGGTAGGATTGTAACACCCAGTTTTCCAGAAGAGGGTAATTTTGAAATTTCGTAATTATAATTATTATTTAATGATATTTATTCATGTTACGATTTTTAGTGATTTTTAATTATTTTTAAACTATTTAAATTCATGACTTATGATTTGGTGTCTTGCTAGTGTTCATTTCCAGACTGAGGGGTATTTTAGTCATTTTTGTAATTTTAAGAATTACTTGGGATTATTAATTATTATTTAGATTTAATAGAGTTTATTTGAATTTTTGGGAATTTTTAGGAATTATTTGGATTTATTTGGACTAGTTTGATTTTTGACTAGTTTTGACTCATGTAGACCAACCTAGGAGCTAACCCTAGTTAGTTGGGCTTAGTTAGGTCAAGTGACTCTAGTCTAACCTAGTATGACCTAAGTTAGTAGTTATTGGTTCATTAGAATTTTAATTAGGAATTTAGAATCAAGTGTTTTGATAAATGGCTTGTGGTTTCATAAGTCATTTTGTGACTAAACTCAATAGGACTAGCTAACCTAGCTCAAACCCCACCCAAACCCATCATGTCCAGCCAACCTAGGGATTCCCCCACTATAAAGTCACTCCTAGATTTTAGGGCTAGCCTCTTTTAGGGTTCATCCAAAGTTCTAAGGAAGAGGTGAGTTCCATCTTCCAAAATTCATTAAAAATCCATTTTAAATCCTTTCTTCCCCAAACCAATTCCTTTAGGACCTAACATCAATGCTCTTGCTGTTGGTATTGATTATTTGCAGGGAAACAACAATTTGTGAAAGTTTGGGTGGCTTGAGGAATCTCTCCATTTTAGCTTTTGTGAAGGCTTGTTCACCAATAGGTAACTTTCCCATTTCTCAATGAAATTTCATTTAGTCTTCACCAATAGGAAGCCCTAAGGGTCCCCCTAAGGTCTGGATAGGTTTCGTGTCCAGTGTCGGTGGATTCGTGTCCATTCTGGACACGTATCAATCACTAGTCTTAGGTGTTTGACAAAATGCCTCAATGAGCATTTTGTATTGATTTCGACTTTGTTTTTGAATAGGAAATAGGGTTTTGTTCTTGCTTACTGTTTTGTGTCTTTGTGTCTTAGATTTAGTGTCGTCCTGTGTCGTTTTGGTAGTGTGGACACGCGCGCGCACACGACCGCGTGCTGCTACAGGGATCCCCTGCCTATCGGGCCCTGTAGCGGACACGACACAAACCCTCTGGACACGAAACTTTGTGGGAGCCTCGGAGCACCCACTGACACTCCATGTGTCAAGTTTCGTGTGCCCACGTGGCGTTTCGAGTGAGAAATCCTCGACGTACGGGTTTCTCACTGATTCTGTGCAGTGTGGTTTTGGGCCACTGACACGGGTCTCGTGTCCGACCCTGACACTTCGTGGACACTGGCCAGTGGGCCCATGAGGTAGCCCTATAGGTGGGCTACCCATGTGTGTCACCACGAGATCCTCTCGTGTCTTGTGTCGTGCACACGACACAAGTACACGTGTGCACGAGGCAGTGCACTGCACTGTCACTGTGTGTGTTATTTTGAGTTCCTGGATGTGGACACGCCGTGTCAGGCCTTGGGTGACACGAAGTGATTGTGGGGACTTGTGCACATGAGGTTTTTCTTTTACCAACCTTTCAATTGTTATTTTAATAAGTTTTTCAATAAGTTTTGTCAAGTTATCAATTCCTGAGATTATGTTCAGTTCCAATTTATCCAGATTTCATACATGACCTTGCCTGTTTGTTTAGCCTCTGAAATGATGATTACTGCTGGGTTTTAAATCCTAAACATGTTCCTCTCTATGTATACTAACTGTGGTTAAGTTTTTGGGTGATTTGGCATTGAATGGAGTTCAAAATGGGTTTTGGCAAGTTAGCAAGTTCTGAAACTTGATGATTAGTTTTCTAAATTGTTCCAGATTTTTATTCTGAACTTTGCCATCAATTTTACCCATCCAATGCTGTTAAATGATTGAGTTATAATTCCTAGATTGGTTCACCTATAAGTTATCTACTTGTAAGTTGATTGGGAGGGTTTTTGGTTATGTTTTTGAACTTGAAATTTGGAGTGATAGGTCTGGACTGATTTTGCAAGGCTGAGAAATCGATTTCCTGAGACTTTTAGTTAAGGATTTGATGTCCTTTCCTATTGTAACCTCACACATTGCATCTTCTGTTTTTTTCCCTCGCTCACTCATGCATATACACCTGTATTTGTTTTCCTTTCCTGTGTGTTCTTTCACTGTTTTGGGGTTCCTGCACATATACATGCACACTGTCACAGGTTACCTTCACAGTTGCACCACTGTCACACCATGCCACTATTGCACTAGTTAACTCTTTACACTTTCTTCCCCATATTGCCAATATTTTGATTTCAATGCTACTACATGAAATCTAGAAATTGTAAGAACTGCTAATTATCTGAAATCTGAGACTAATAACTGCCATTTAGATATGTAGACTGTTTTAATAAAATTCCTTTTTGCCTATTAATAGATACTTGGATTGGGTTAAGTCAACTGGTGGCTTAATGATTTCTGCCTTGGGTTATGTTAAACCTGAGATTAGGAAGGAAAGGAATTGATTTCCTTCTTCTTTTCTTCCAAACTGAGTTAAGCCTCCAGTTGGTACAACCTGAGATTAGTTGTGATCATTCCAGTTTTGATTATATTGGATTGTTCCCTTCTTCTTTACTGTTGGTTAGTTTTCCTGTGTAGCTTGATTTTCCAGGATCCTGACATTCATGTTGAACACTTACACATTGTTGGTTATTTTTCTGTACACACCCTTGCACTGTCATTTCCTGAACACTTTGACACACTCTTCACTGAGGTTGATTTCCAGGTTTGTGTAATCTGAGATTAGGCCATGTTGATCCTTACCTTGTCTTCATATTGTTTACTGTCATATTTATTTCCTGCACACTTATTAGCCCTGCACACACACACACAACCCTTCTTTCATGCCACTTTGACATATTATACACACAAGCACCTCTCTCCCTTTCTCTATATTTCTAAGTTTTACTTATAGGCCTTGGTTGTTGTAGGCCATGTTGTTTAGGCATATACAATGTCTATGTGTACTATATTGTGTGAGTGTATGTATATATATATATATATATTTCCTTGTAGCTAGTGTTGTAGGTTTACATTTAGCCTAGATTGTGTACTATATTGTGTGATGTTAATATATGGGTGTAATAGTGAGGTTGTGACTTGCTAAGGGTTCTAGGAATTAGCTAAGCTATTTTGTGTTGTAATTAATATAGGCTTGTTTAGCCTTGATAGGAATGGTGCTAGCTAGTATAGATTGGAATAGCCTAGTTTAGACTTAATTAGACTTGGTTGACCTAGTTTGACTTCTAGGGTTGGCCAGAGTTGACCGAGAGTTGACTTTGGCCTAGATTGACCTAGAATCATGTAGAATGCATAGTAGGACTCCATTTTACTATTCTGGACTTGTTGTGACTTGTGCTGTTCTGATTAGGAGCCAGACACCACTCCTTGGACGATACTTTTCATATCGGACACTCAGATACAGGCGAGTACATTCTCTGATCATTTCATACTTGTCACGATTTATATTCTCGCTCTAGATTACTTTTACTTGATGCTGTCACGTTATCATTACGGATTAGTACTATACGGATCTCTTCTTGGGATGTTACCCCCTTAGCGGGCGCATCAGATACTTTATGACATGTGTTTTATGTACATCATGTATTCCTTGCATCTGCGTTATTCATGTACACTCATGTTCTCTCATGTTCTTACATGCACGTTCATGTACTCTCATGTTCTTTCATGTACGCTCATGTTTGCCCATGTGTCTCTTGTATAACCAAAACATCATGTCCGTAACGTAACTTGAACAGATCCTTGTGTATTGATTGTGGGTAGGGGTGAGTATAAATGGCCATGTGATTTACCCATCATGTACACTCTGTTACTTTTCATGTTCATCATGTACAACCTAAGCCAATTACATGCCATCTCATACTCTAAATCACTAGTCACTTACAGTTCTTACTTATCATGTATATATATTTCCAGTTATCAAATATCTCTCCTGTTTACATGTACATCTTCTTACAGTATTTTATGTATTTTATTCTATTGCCTGCTTTATATTTCCTGACATGATATGAACTGCATGAGATGTATTGTGCTCGCTCCTGTCCTGACTGGACCTGTTGAAAATATTACAGAGGACGAGGAGGAGGCTGGTCTGGATACTTACTACGGGGCAGCCTTAGATGACACCTGCGAGCTGGACCCTCAGGAGGACCCAGCTCTAGCTGAGGATATTCTCCGACTGCCTAGACTAGATTAGTTAGGCTGTTTATCATTTGTAGTCTGGAGACTTGTTCTAGTTAGACTTTATTCTGGAGTTAAGTATTGTATGTATTCTTTCATCTGAGACCTTGTACTGTTGGATATTGCTGGGATTATCTTAGACTGCTTTCATCTATTTCATTTCCTTGAGTTCTGTTCATATCGTGCTATCTCTTCCTTAGTTGTGATTGAGTTTACTACTGCTATGTCACCCCATTTCGGGGAGTATAAAATGTTTAGATAGATATTGTTAGATGTATGTTGACCTAGGACAGCGTTCTACCGCCGACACTGCGGCGTAGGCTGGGCGTTGTTACGTTCTCGTACCCTTATAGTGGGTGCGGGTCGTGACAAGCTGAATAAGGAATTTATTGTGACTAAGTGAATTAGTTGGATGAATTTCTCTCTTAAGTTTCGAGGACGAAACTTCTTCTTAGTGGTATATTATGTAATATTTCACTCCGCACAGAGGTATTTTGCTGGCTTGTTGGATTTGATCAGAATATTAGACCGTAACTTATATTGGCAATCAAACAATTGAGAATGATGCAGTCTCTCGAAGTTGGCCGGATGAGATGAGTTATGGAACATGGCTCGCTGGTGTGACTATGTCAAGTGGAAAATATCGTACTTTGTGTCAAACCATCTTTGGAGGACCCGTTGAGCATATATGTGTTCAGAGCAGGAAGACTATTTGTGTTGGTGAGTAGAACTATCATTTCTTCTTTACTCCTCCACGCTTAATAAAATAGATTATTGTGTTGCTATGTTATGTCCCTAAATGCCCCATGCTTTAGTTGCTGAAATAATAGAGATGCTTATGCTGAGAACTGTTGAGATGAATAATACATGAACATGAACTGCCTATGTGAATGATACATTAGAAATGAACTGATAATGCGAATGACACAAATAATGAAATACTACATGTCCCATGAGGACTGAACGATGTGATAAATGTTATCATATGATGAATTAATGCGATGTGAAATGATTAGGCTTGGTATCAATGAGATCACCAAGTATGGGAATGATGTGAATGATGGAAATGATAAGTCGTTGAACATGGCTTGGATGAGATGAGATGATGAACTGTTGCCTTTACTTACTTTTAATATTTTATCATGCACGTTATGCTTATCGAGTCAAAAATGCATTCTTATGGTCATAGATAACTTGTGTACAATATTTGAGATGAGTTTCCTCGAACGGTAGCCTGGGACACTAGGACCGATCCGACGAGGAGGGAAATGTAAGCATGCTTTGAGGGCACGAGGTATTGAGACATTCATTGAAGCTAGCTACCTGCTCTGAATGGTGCACTGTATACCCTATAAAGTCCTATATGGCAAAGAGTCATAAATGGTAAAGTAATACCAGTGGCTATGTAGTTATGATGCATGCTAATGATTATCTTATGCAGGTGGTAAGTATATCATATATCCTGTATTTTATGAAGGGGAAGTCGGCCATCGGTAAGAAATCATTGAAAATGTGATATGATTATTTTCATATTAATTCAACAATTCTACTTAACATGTTAAATACAATTATGCTACAATGTTGTCTTTCTATGAACACTGCTATAACATGCTTACATGTTTTACTATGATACTATACATGAATTGTAAACTGACGCTAGGCACAAATAGAAATATTATATTAATAAATGTTTGCTCATATGGATATAAGTGTTGATTTAGTCGAGTGGGCTGGTTATGCTTGCCAGTATATGACAATGTACTGACCACGTTGTGGGCATCCATTTCAGGTGCTCATTCTTGGGAAGTTCAGTACATAAAGATTGGCTTGATTAGTCCCAAGGCATCGAAGATTTGTTAAAATTTATAAAAAAAAATGATGTCTTTTGTGTATAAATGACATAATATATGGAACATTGTATATCTGTTGTATCAGTAAATTGTAAGCCAAGTCGGCATATCATGTTGTAAGTCAATGTGACAAGTTCAAATATAAGCCTAGATGGCAAGTATTTAGTTGGTTATCAAGAGTAAATTGAGTTGTGTAGTATGTTTGTATTCTGCTACAAGCCTTGTACTTTATTTCAATTATCAATAAAGAGAACATATTTCTACATATCTTATTATGACTTCAAGTTATCTGCTTATTTTTGCTGCTATGAAACAATAAAGTATTTTTGTTCAATAAAAGTGATGTCAATTTTTGTACTTGTGCCGTTGTGATGTGTTCCTATTATGAAGACTATCATTATGCACGTTAGTCCTAATGCTAAGCATACAACTAAGAGGACTAAACCACAGAAAGCACGTAAGCAACACGTTAATCACAATTGTGCTTTCACTTATAGGTTTTCAAAGAAGACACAACTGCATGTCAACGCAGAAACAAAGAACATTTTTTTAAAACTAACTTGCACGTACTGTGGTACTCACGGGCATATATCACAGTATTGTCTAGCAATAAAGCTTGTTGACAATCAAACACTTGTTTGGAGACCTAAGACTAATCAAAATGGACCCTTCAAGAAATGGGTACCAAGGATTCATCTACTCGTGTTGTAGGTGACCCTCAACCCTCTCATGCTAGAAGCAAGTGGATCATCGATAGCGGATGTTCGCAGCATATGACTGATGATGCATCTTTGTTCGCTACGCTATCAATGAAGAAAGAAGGATACGTCTCCTTCGAAAACAACTTGAGAGGTGACATAATTGGAAATGGTACTGTTGGTATGTCTCCTTACCCAGTAATAAAAGTCGTTTATCTAGTTACAGAATTGAAACATAACCTATTGAGCATAAGTCATTTGGCAGATAATGGTTATGGCATCAACGTTGTAAAAGACAAATGTACTATATATAAAATATCATCTGGTAATCCCGTATATGAAGGGATTAGAGAAGATAATATTTATGTTTTCTTTCTAGAGAGTGCTAACAATGCAGGAAGATACCTAGTAGAAAATCAAGATGAAAGTTGGCTATGGCACATGAGGCTAGGACATGCTAATATGGATACTGTCTCACAACTATGCACTAAAAACTTGGTAAAAGGACTCCATGAGATCACATTCAAGAGAGACATGGTATGTGCTGACTGTTAAAAGAATAAGACAAGTAGGTCTACTTTTAAATCCATTAACGCTGTAAGTACCTCTACACCCTTGCAGTTAATTCATATGGATTTATTTCGTCCTAATAGAGTCGCTAGTCTTGGCGGTAAACTCTATGCCTTTGTTATTGTGGATGATTTCTCTCGTTTTACATATGTTTACTTTTTATCAAATAAAAGTGATACAATTTTTGAATTTCAAATATTTTATAAAAAGGTACATAACAAAAAATGCTTCATGATTACTCGTATCCGAAGTGATCATGGTGGCGAACGTAAATGTTGATTTCAAAAAGTTTTGTAATGATAGTGGATATTACCACAAGTTTTTTTGTCCTAGAACTCTCCAACATAATGGTGTTGTGGAGCGGAAGAATCGTACTCTAAGCGAGATGGCTAGAGTCATGATGAATCAGCATAATCTTTCTAAATATTTTTGGACAGAAGCTATTAGTACAGCCTGTCATATTTTAAATAGGGTGTTAATTCGACCTATATCGAAGAAAACACCATATGAGCTTTGGTTTGGAAGGATTCCAAATATTTCTTATTTTAAAGTTTTTGGATGTTGCTGTTTTATCCTGAACACCATGGACAACTTGGAAAAGTTCGACTGTAAAGCAGATGAAGGGATATTTTTCGAATATGCTGCTAAGAGTAAGAGATATAGAGTATTTAATAAAAGATCTATGATTGTTGTTAATGTTACTTTTGATGAGCTCAATAGTCACAGATCTAGCGGCAGTGATGATGAAGATGCACAGGTTAAATCCAAGTCATCCAAAGATATGGCTACCAGAGAGAGCCCCGTTGAAGATCTAACAGAGAGATTCAAATCTTGGAAATTCTTGTTATATCATCCAAAGACGCTCATCATAGGTGATGTATCAAAAGGTGTAAGTACACGTTCTTCTAATAAAGACACTGATATAGCAGCTAATATAGCTTTTATATCGCAAGTAGAACCTAAGATAGTAGCAGATGCTTTTAATGATGAATTTTAGATTAATGCCATGCAAGAGAAACTTAATCAATTTGAGAGAAACCAAGCTGAACCTATTGGTCAATCGATAATTGATACCAAATGTGTGTTCCAAAATAAATTAAGTGAGGATGGGCAAGTTCTACGCAATAAAGCACGTCTAGTGGCACAAGGTTATAATCAAGAAGAAGGTATTGATTATGACGAGACATATGCTCCTGTTGCTAGACTAGAAGCTATCCGCATGTTTTGTGCATTTGCATGTTTTTACAATTTCAAATTATTTCAAATGGACGTGAAAAGTGCATTTTTAAATGGATTTTTAGAAGAAAAAGATTTTGTGAAACAACCCCCTGGCTTTGAAGATTTTCAAAAACCCGATCACGTCTTCAAACTTAGAAAAGCACTCTATGGACTCAAATAAGCACCTCGTGCTTGGTATGAATGCCTAAGTGTCTTTCTACTTGAAAATGGTTTTTCAAAAAGAAGAGTTGATACTACTTTATTTATCAAATCTTCAGATGATAATATTCTTCTTGTACAAATTTATGTAGATGACATAATATTCGGTTCTACTAATGAAAAATTTTGTCAAGAATTTGCTAAGTATATGCAGAATGAGTTTGAGATGAGTAAGATAGGAGAATTGAACTACTTCCTAGGACTTCAGATCAAACAACACTCACAGGGAACATTCATCAACCAAGCTAAGTATACGAAGGATTTATTGAAGAAGTACGACTTCTACAACGTAAAGCCTATCGGAACTCCAATGGCTACATCAACCCGACTTGACATTGATGAAAGTGGCAAACCAGTAGACCAGTGAAGTATCGAGGTATGATTGGTAGTTTATTATTTCTAACTGCTAGTCGTCCTGGGTCACGACCCGCACCCAGAGTAGGGGCACGAGTGCGTGACAGCACCCCAGCCTATGCCGCAGAAACGGTGTAGAACGCTGTCTAGGTCTACTATCTAGCAACAATTATAATATTAAAACCTGTCGAGATGGTCAACTCCAAACGGAGGACAAGCAATGACAATATAATATACTTAATCACAATATTCTAAGAAGGATAAATGATACAGAAAGATAAAGACCACAAGATCTGAAAATATTTAAAAAATCTAACAGAAATAATACAAGTCAAGAGTCTCAGAGTCAACAATCTCTAACACAAATTCTAAAATAATAACATACCAAAGTGTTATCTGGAGACAGTCCAGTACAAGTCTATTCTAGCTGAGCTACCACTAGTGCCTCATCAGCTGAAACTAACCCTGCTGGACTAGGGTCTCCCGGTCTACGCCCACTACGTCATGAGGACCATAGTAGGTATGACACTCGTCCTCACCATCATCTGTAAAATTTTGTCAACTGGTCCAATCAGGACAGGAACGAGTACAAATCTCCAATAACAGTTCTAGTTAGACGATATAGAATATGTAGCAGTAAATAAAGAGGATATACATGTGAAATGGAAAGTACATGAAAATAACATGGCAAAGTTAAAGCTGTAAACTATAGATAGATGTTAAAGCTGTAAACTATATATAGAGCAATGGTGTCACGACCCGCTCCCGAATAACCGGATACGAGTCGGACACGCCCAGCCTTTGTTGTTAGACACAACAAAGTAAGCTGTACCAATCTAGGGAAACTAACCAGATAATAAGAACATGAGTGAATTACAGCATCTATATAAATGTGTCCCAACCAGAGTAAAGTACAATATCAGAACTTATTACATTCCAGAAAGATAGAAAGTCTACTAGTCTCAAATACATGGAAATAATAGGAAAACTAAAGGAAATCTCTAGGCTTCTGTAGCCTCTAAGTCATGAGCTGCACCAGCTAGCTCTCCTGCATCAATAGGCTCTTCGCCATAGAATGTATCACATAAAGCCTCCAACTCACCTGCAACATATCCTATTCAGGAGCGGAGCAAAGTATATCCAAAGAAATGAACATGTACATCATAGTATGAATCAAGAAAATAGGAATAATGTAAAGTACAGGAAATGAGAACAAGACATGAACTGAATAGGAATACTGAAAGTAAAACAGGGAAACATGGTAAGAGTCCTGAACATGAAATACAACTTGAATAATGAAATACAAACTGAACATGAAATACAGCCTGAACATGAAATACAACCATAAAATCCTGAAATACAATACTGAATCCTGACATGTGCAATATTTGAAATACTTCTAGAGTGTGATCGGCTTGGGTAGATGCAATGATAATGAAATGGTACGGCTTTGGCCCCGCGTACACGGTGCGGGACCCAAGCTATTCACATGAGTAGTAACAGGGTTTGATCACATCTCTATAGTATTTCCCCTCCCAGACACAATGAAACATGGAACATGAAATGAGACAATGTCGTGATATATCGTGTCATCAAGAGGTACAAGAAAGGATAATGAAGACATGAGAAATGAACAATTCAGAGGAGTATATTTGCCTGTCTCCGTGATCAAATGCAGGCAATAAAGCTGGGTATCCTCCTATTTGTAATTACAGTTTGATAAGTCAAAATGTAAAGTTGATAATTAACTTAAGATCACTAAATAATTCTAAATTCTATCTATAAAACTAGTCAACTTCTATTATAACTCTACAATGTTCTAATCATGTACTTACAAGAGGGTTTGAATCCTGAATACAAGGGTAAACCCTTGTATGATGGATAGCCCACACCATCCTTATTCTAGTTAACAGCTTAGGGGTTCCTTGTTCTAAAAGTGACTATTAATTCTAAACTCTTGATCAATAAGGATTTGCAAGGTTGGTACAATGTTTGTATTCTACCAAAATAATTTATATTGAATCATAAACCTCCCCACCCTAATGACCTGTTCATTGGTACACATAAAGAATAAGAGTTCAAAACTCAATAGGGCATGTATCCCTTCAGTCCTTAATGTAGGACTGAATTCTTAGTCCAATTCAGTTTATAGTTCAACAAAATAATCAAACTTCACATCCACTAATACCAAGCTAAACATCCACTAATACCAAGCTAAATCCTGAATCAGGACAGTCCTATTTGATAGTCCAAAAAAATGACTCTTAGTTGTACAGGACTACCCTTTCCTAATCCTTTAACCTGCTGGAGGTAACTGCCAACATATCCTATAATTCCCAGGTTTCTAGTATTAGCTTCCTGCACATGACAGTCCTTATAGGTTGCCATACTCTAAAATGTTGAGTGTAGGAAAAGCAGGAACTAACAGTCCTTATGGCCTAAATATCATGTTAACTGATATAAACCCAGCTTCACAGCTTTAGGACCCTGAAAAACTAATGTTCTGCTCAAGAGTGTCATTGAGGTCCCCTGTTTCCAGAATTTTGGAAACACTCCTGCTGATGCTAAGCCTAAGAGTATTAAACTCTGATGTTCAAAATTCCAATGCTTGTTCAGTTTAAACTGAACTGAACAATCAGTCTAATCAGACCAGGGAATATGACAGTTAAATTCTCCTAATGCAGTCTTTATTTCAGGAAAATGACATTCTAACCTTTGCTCTTAAGCTAAGTTTACACAGGCCTATCTAATTCTTCATTTGAACGAAAATAAACAGTCTATAATGAAACAAGGACTTCCAGACACCTTGTAAGAATAGTCCCCAGATTCAACAAGAATCATCATCCCTCAACATTAGATCCTCCACCCAAATCAGTGAACCACCTGCTTAACCAAGGTCCCAACTAAAACAATATTCATTAGAGGTATTCTCCTCAACAACAAACAGCTTGGACAAACCATAGTTAGCAAATTGTTCACTGATAGAAGGGTTTTAGTTCAGCAAAACAACCTGACACCAACAGTTCTAAGCTTAACACAATGTTGCTGTGCACATATTCCTGCAACAGTGGAAGAATATTTCAAACACTGATTCACAGGAATCAGTCTTCCAGGTTTCACTGAATAATTCTCCACTGACACTTACCACAGACCAACTTCCTAGTACAGTTATTCATGTCCTAATTCCCCATTCAAGTCCCAGGTCAAAGTCAGGGAATACCATTTAAACAAACAGGTTCAATGGTTAGTCCTGAAACAGGACTGACATGTCTCAAGTTATCAACTCACAAACACAACCCCTAGGTTAAATCACATACAATTTCCATAGAATTCCACATCTCAGTTTCATGAATCGAATGACAGTCCACATATGGGATCACACATCACTGTCATGAGAATTCCCATACCAATGCCCTAAAAATTCTCATATCACAGTTATGTATGAATCACATAGCAAGGCCATGTATGGAATCACTCATTCATCAAAAGAGGAACTCAACTTGGCGTGTGGCTATACTAGTTTATCATTACCCAGGTAATGCCTGACACTATCAACAACCAAAATCAAATGAACACAGCTACCCCAAGTTCTATTTCAATGAACTATGAATCAATGCAAGAATTTATTTCTGCACTACCCAAATCATTACTTATGTCCCTTAGGATCTCGATTTAGAATAACTAATAACAATCATTTCAAACTAGAATGGAGAATCATTTGACCATCCTAAGCCACACATAATAGTTCCTAACATAATTCAAGGTAAAGGAGAGTTAGAGATTACCTGGTGGATCAAAACTCGATCGATCTGAGATTCAAGGACACCTAGCTACTCTCTTGATCTAAACTCAAACCTCTGAAACAAGAGGTCGAACAGGTTGCAAGGAATGATCATGAAATGGAAAAATTGAAGGATGTTCCATACTTAACAGGATACAAAGATTTAATTGAAATCGACATCGAATACCTACTTGTAAACGAACCAAAGATTTGATCAACTGGTCATTCCCATAAATGGCCTAGAAAAACAGAGGACTGCTAACAAGATGAAATAACTCACAACCAATCAGTCCAAATGATTCGTTCTAAAGTTCATCAATATATCAAGAGTAGATCGAGATCCAAATGATTCAAGAACTGGAAATAGAAATGACAGTGAATTGGTTCATCAGAGAGTGATCTGTACCTCGATTGATCTTGTTGTATTATCCAAACAGCAGTCGAAGAACAATCAATAGGATTGTAGATCTAGGAGCAAGGATCAATATTCTAGCTCAGATTCAAATAGAAATTTCAGAAGTAAATTGATTAGTTGGCTACAAAATCGATCCTGCTCACCTGATCTTGATTGTCTCGATCTAGAAATTCAGAGCAAATGCCTTTCTCTCAGTTGATGATCGACTGCAACCCAAGGCCAAGTCCTCCATGGCCACCAAGCCTTTGCCAAGAAAAGAATTGTAAGAATGAAGAGAGAAGGAGAAAGGATGGCTGATGAATGAGGAAATTGTTGTTCTTAAATAGGTAGTTAGGGAGGGAAATGGAGGGAAAAGGAATTGGATAGGCTGTTGCACATGGCTCAACCTGTCAGAGTCGGTTAGAGAATTTCAAATTCCCACAGGGAATCAAAGGAGAAGGGAATGGATCATTCCTACAGCTCCCACGAATTGGAGAGGAAAAACGAATTTTAAAGAAAAAGGAGAAACGAATTCTCAGGTTTCTATGGTAGGGGCTGGTTTTAAAGAGAATGGCTTGGGAAGAATAGTCCAACAGGACACCACCATTGGGCTGGTTTAAAGAAGCCCAATGCTTCTTAAAACATTTAGTTGGCTGGATTTCAAGGAGTATATTAGAAAGTAGTCCTAAGCCCTAGCAGGCCCAAAACAGATGGCTATCCAAATGGCTATGGGTTTAACTATAGTATACTGAAAATGGTTTGGAAAAATGATGTAGACAGAAAAAGAATAATAACAAGTAAATAATTTAATTCAAGAATGATTTAAGGAATTTATTTAAAAAAAATATTTGAGAGGTGGAGTTACAAATCTCTCCCCCTTGAAAAAATTTCGCCCTCGAAATTAGATATAATTCAGGATTTGATTTACGAAAACACCCCGAATTATTTATTGAATATTGGAAATTCAGAATACAAGAATACAATCAAGTGAACAATGTAGGTAGCGCTCTCGCATCTCATCCTCGCGCTCCCATGTGGACTCTCCCGGAGAGTGATGCCTCCACATGACGCGGACAAGAGGAATGGTCTGGTTTCGCAGTCGTTTCTCCCTCCGGTCCAAGATCTCTACTGGCTGCTCCTCGTAGGTCAAGCTCGGGCCCACCTCCAGCTCAGAATAGTCCACCACATGGCTCGGGTCTAGAATGTAACGTCGAAGCTAAGATACATGGAAGACGCTGTGCACTCCCTCCAAGCTAGCTGGAAGCGCTAGTCGATACGCCACCTCGCCAATCCGTGCTGTCACCTCGAAAGGCCCGATGTACCTCGAACTGAGCTTTCCGCCTCTGCCGAACCGAATGATGCCTCTGGTCGGTGAGATTTTCAGGAACACCCTATCGCCAGCTGCGAACTCCAATGGCCGTCTGCTGCTGTCTGCCCAGTACTTCTGCCGATCCTGTGCAACTCTGAGACGATCTCTGATCAGTCTGATCTTCTCAGCTGAGTCTACCACCATCTCTGGCCCAAGCAAAGCTCTCTTACCAACGTCGTCCCAAGATAGCGGCGTGCGGCATCTCCGTCCATACAGTGCCTCAAATGGGGTCATCTCGATGCTAGCCTGATAACTGTTGTTATAGGCAAACTCCACAAGGTGCAAATGGTCCTCCTACGAATCGTCAAAGTCGAGTGTGCAAACCCGTAGCATATCCTCCAGCGTCTGAATCGTCCTTTCGGACTGCCCATCCGTCTGTGGATGATAGGCCGTGCTGAACTTCAACTGTGATCCCAAGCTCTGCTGTAGACTCCTCCAAAAGTGTGATGTGAAGCGACTGTCTCGATCTGAAATGATGCTAACCGGTACTCCGTGAATCCTCACGATCTGACGTATATAAAGGTCTGCAAGCTTCTCGGTCGACAGTCCTACCTTGAACGGAATGAAATGAGCGAACTTTGTCAATCTGTCCACGATCACCCAAATAGCGTCCTTGCCACTGGGAGTACGCGGCAATCCAGAGACGAAGTCCATGGTAATGTGCTCCCACTTTCATTCCGGAATAGGTAAAGGCTGGAGTAGTCCTGCTGGTCTCTGGCGCTCCGTCTTGACTTGCTGGCACACAAGGCATCTGGAAACAAATCTGGCGACCTCTCTCTTCATCCCATACCACCAAACATACTCCCGCAAATCCTTGTACATCTTGGTTGACCCAGGATGTATAGAATACTGCGACTGGTGGGCCTCATGCATTACCTCCTCCCGCAAGTCCTTGGGCACACACAGCTGGCTCCCGTGCCTCAAGGATCCGTCCTCCGTAATGGTGAAATCGTCGAGCAAACTCATCTCTGCCTGAGCTCTAAAACATCGGAGTCCCTCATCAAGAATCTGGGCCTCCTTGATCCTCTCTAATAATCCCGACTGTATCTGCATATGCATCATCTGTCCCCCATATCCTGGCAGAACAACCTCAATCCCAAGGCTCTCAAGATCCTCTAATAGATGCCGGTCCATGGTGAGATACATAGCAATAGGATATCGACTGAGAGCATCTGCAAACCACATTCGCCTTCCCAGGGTGGTACTGCAGACTGATATCAAAGTCCTTCATGAGTTCCAGCCATCTGCGCTGCCTCATATTCAGCTCCTTCTGAGTAAAGACATACTTCAGGCTTTTGTGGTCCGTGAAGATGTCCACTCGCTCTCCATATAGGTAATGCTTCCACAGTTTCAAGGCAAATATGACTGCTGCAAGCTCCAAGTCATGTGTAGGATAATTCTTCTCATGGGGCCTCAACTGTCTAGAAGCATAAGCTATAACCTTCTTGTTCTGCTCAAGCACACATCCCAAACCCTTCCCTGAAGCGTCGCTGTAGATGACAAATCCTTCTGATCCTGACGGCAAAGCTAGAACTGGCGCTGTCGTGAGTCTTTTCTTCAATTCTTCAAATGCTGACTGGCAGGCATCGCTCCAGATGAACTCCTCGTCCTTCCGCGTAAGCTTCGTCATAGGCTCTGCTATCCTGGCGAAATCCTTCACGAACTTCCTGTAGTATCCTGCTAGCCCCAAGAAACTACGAATCTCAGCTACTGATGTGGGAGGTGCCCAAGCTTCTACTGCTTCAATCTTCTTGGGATCTACAGAAATCCCCTCTCCTGTCACCACATGCCCTAAAAACTCCACCCGGTCCAAGAAAAACTCACATTTTGAGAGTTTCCCGTACAGTTTCTCCTTCCGCAGTATCTCCAGCACAATCCACAGGTGCTCCACATGCTCCTCCTCCGTCTTCGAATAAATCAGAATGTCGTCAATGAAGACTACGACAAACTTGTCCAGATACTTGTGAAAAACTTTATTCATCAAGTTCATAAAAACTGCGGGGGCATTGGTGAGTCCGAACGGCATCACTAAGAACTCATACTGGCCGTATCGAGTGTTGAAGGCTGTCTTCGGAATTTCCTGCTCCCGAACCTTCATCTGGTTATACCCCGACTGAAGGTCAATCTTGGAAAAGACCTTCGCTCCACTCAGCTGATCAAACAGCTCATCAATCCGCGGCAAAGGGTACCTATTCTTGATGGTGATGTTGTTGAGTGCACGGTAATCAATGTACATCCTCACCGTCCCATCCTTCTTGGGTACGAAAAGTACCGGCGCTCCCCAGGGTGAAGCACTGGACCGAATAAATCCCTTGCCCTCAAGCTCATCAATCTGAGCCTTCAACTCTGCAGCTTCTTTCGGGTTGATCTTGTAACAATGCTGGGACTTCGGCGCTGATCCGGGCACTAGTCGATGCTGAACTCCACGTCTCGATCTGGCGGCAATCCTGGCAACTCCTCGGGAAAGACGTCAAGATACTCTGCAATCAGTGGATGCGGCAACTCCTGGTCTTCTACAACTGCTCCGAAGTAGACTCCCTCTGGCCTCTCTGCAACTCGTCTGCTAATCTCGAACTGTGGAAGTCCTGGCGGGCTGAAAGTCACCTTCCCTTCATGGCAGTCTATTACAGCAAACTGCTCGCTCATCCAGTCGATACCGAGGACTACGTCGAATCCGGGCAATGGCATCACCAGAAGGCGAGCCCTAAGTTCTCGTCCAGCTATAGTGATAGGGCAATCCACTATCTCACTGACTGGCACAATTCCACCTCCTGTCATAATCTGACAGTTCCTCCTAGTGGGCTTGGGTGTGAAGCCGTGTCTATATAGAAACTCATATGATACAAAGCTATGTGTGGCTCCAGAATCAAATAAGACAATGGCAAGAAATGAATAGATGATAACAGAACCTGTGATGACATCTGGAGCTGCCTCCTCCTCAGCTGCGGCCAAGACGTAAGCACGTCCCTGCTGTGCTCCTCTCCTCTGCTGCTGTTGGTACTGTACAAACCTCTGCTGCTGGGGTGGTAGAGGCCCTCCTCTCTGGAGTGCAGGTAATGCTCTGGGTGGTGCAGGCGGTGGTCCTTCAGCTCCTCGGGGTCCTCCTGCTAGTCTGGCTATAGCCTGAGCGCAGTCCCTCATCTGATGTGCGTCTGATCCGCAGAAGAGGCAAAGTCCGAGCCTCTTGCGACAGACCTCCACGTGGTGTCCCGGTCGATGGCAATATGTGCAAGTGATCCCCTGCTGCCTCTGATGCTGAACTGCTGGAACTCTGGCAGGACGATGCTGAACTGCTGCCTGCTGATGCTGCCTCGCCGGAGTCTGTATCTGTACCCTCTTCGCTGGCGCCTGGTAACTACTGCTGCCGACGTCCCTATCCCGCTTGGACCTCGGGTCCATCTCCTTCTCGACTGCCTGGACGATCTTAAGGATGCTAGTGTAGGTAGTCGCCTGGCTAATAGCTACCACATGCCGCAGCTCCCTGTTCAGACCTTTCTTGAATCTCCAGGCCCTGTCCTCTGGATCTCTAACTAGGCTCTCAGCGAATCGGCTGAGTCTGGTGAACTCCGAAGTGTACTCTGCGACCGTCATAGTCCCCTGCTGTAGCGCCTCGAACTGTATCCTCAGCTCATCCCTCTCCACCTCTGGATAGAACTTCTCCTTGAACAGTGTTTTAAAAACTGTCCAAGATGCATGGGGCTCCGTCAACTGGGGCTCCTCCCGGTACCATGTCCTCGCCAAGTCGAAGAGTCGCATGCTGGCCACCTCCACCTTCGTGTCATCTGGAATGTTTGCCAACCTCAAGGTTCTCTCTGCATTCTCTAGCCACTCGTCTGCATAGAGAATCCCCTCGTTGCCCCAGAAGTCTAGCGGGTAGAGGTTCTGGTACTCCTTCGCCGTCCCTGGTCTCGGTCCTCGTGGTGCTGGAGGTGCGACTGGTGCTGGTGCTGGCACTGCCGGCTCTCTGGTCCTCAGCGCGTCGATGACAGTCGCTCTGAACTGCGCTACCTGATGGTTCTGGGCCTCCAGAAAGTGCTAAAACATCGCTATCACCTGGTTGCCGTCAAATGTCATCGTCGGTGGCAGTGCTGAAAAGATAGGAGGCGCTGGCGGAAGCTGATCTGCCTGAACATCTGGTGCGGGCTGCTCTGTACCGCCTGCAACTCCAGAACCGCCTGCAACTCCAGTCTGATCTGCGGTCTTCCTCGTGGCAACCATCCTGCAAAAAAAGAAAACTTCGTTGAACGACAAACCCTAAAACCTAATAAACAATGTTTTTATAATAATCAATGCACCTGAAAACATGATAAACCTGATATACCATTAATTCCCGATTTTTCTATGCTGTGTTCAAGTTTCCCTAGTGTAATCAAGTCCCCCAATAGTACGCTAAGTCCTAGGTACCATTAGGCTAGACCTGCATGGGCCACCACTAAAAATATGTCACGACCCGCTCCCGAATAACCGGATACGAGTCGGACACGCCCAGCCTTTGTTGTTAGACACAACAAAGTAAGCTGTACCAATCTAGGGAAACTAACCATATAATAAGAACATGAGTGAATCACAACATCTATATAAATGTGTCCCAACCAGAGTAAAGTACAATATCAGAACTTATTACATTCCAGAAAGATAGAAAGTCTACTAGTCTCAAATACATGGAAACAATAGGAAAACTAAAGGAAATCTCTAGGCTTCTGCAGCCTCTAAGTCATGAGCTGCACCAGCTAGCTCTCATGTATCAATAGGCTCCTCGCCATAGAATGTATCACATAAAGCCTCCAACTTACCTGCAACATATCCTATTCAGGAGCGGAGCAAAGTATATCCAAAGAAATGAACATGTACATCATGGTATGAATCAAGAAAACAGGAATAATGTAAAGTACAGGAAATGAGAACAAGACATGAACTGAATAGGAATACTGAAAGTAAAACAGGGAAACATGGTAAGAGTCCTGAACATAAAATACAACCTGAATCATGAAATACAAACTGAACATGAAATACAGCCTGAACATGAAATATAACCATGAAATCCTGAAATACAATATTGAATCCTGACATGTGCAATATTTGAAATACTTCTAGAGTGTGATCGGCTTGGGTAGATGCAATGATAATGAAATGGTACGGCTTTGGCCCCGCGTACACGGTGCGGGACCCAAGCTATTCACATGAGTAGTAACAGGGTTTGATCACATCTCTATAGTATTTCCCCTTCCAGACACAATAAAACATGGAACATGAAATGAGACAATGTCGTGATATATCGTGTCATCAAGAGGTACAAGAAAGGATAATGAAGACATGAGAAATGAACAATTCAGAGGAGTATACTTGCCTGTCTCCGGGTGATCAAATATAGGCAATAAAGTTGGGTATCCTCCTGTTTGTAATTACAGTTTGATAAGTCAAAATATAAAGTTGATAATTAACTTAAGATCACTAAATAATTCTAAATTCTATCTATAAAACTAGTCAACTTCTATTATAACTCTACAATGTTATAATCATGTACTTACAAGAGGGTTTGAATCCTGAATACAAGGGTAAACCCTTGTATGATGGATAGCCCACACCATCCTTATTCTAGTTAACAGCTTAGGGGTTCCTTGTTCTAAAAGTGACAATTAATTCTAAACTCTTGATCAATAAGGATTTGCAAGGTTGGTACAATGTTTGCATTCAACCAAAATAATTTATATTGAATCATAAACCTCCCCACCCTAATGACCTGTTCATTGGTACACATAAAGAATAAGAGTTCAAAACTCAATAGGGCATGTATCCCTTCAGTCCTTAATGTAGGACTGAATTCTTAGTCCAATTCAGTTTATAGTTCAACAAAATAATCAAACTTCACATCCACTAATACCAAGCTAAATCCTGAATCAGGACAGTCCTATTTGATAGTCCAAAAAAATGACTCTTAGTTGTACAAGACTACCCTTTCCTAATCCTTTAACCTGCTGGAGGTAACTGCCAACATATCCTATAATTCCCAGGTTTCTAGTATTAGCTTCCTGCACATGACAGTCCTTATAGGTTGCCATACTCTAAAATGTTGAGTGTAGGAAAAACAGGAACTAACAGTCCTTATGGCCTAAATATCATGTTAACTGATATAAACCCAGCTTCACAGCTTTAGGACCCTAAAAAACTAATATTCTGCTCAAGAGTGTCATTGAGGTCCCCTGTTTCCAGAATTTTGGAAACACTCCTGCTGATGCTAAGCCTAAGAGTATTAAACTCTGATGTTCAAAATTCCAATGCTTGTTCAGTTTAAACTGAACTGAGCAATCAGTCTAATCAGACCAGGGAATATGACAGTTAAATTCTCCTAATGCAGTCTTCATTTCAGGAAAATGACATTCTAACCTTTGCTCTTAAGCTAAGTTTACACAGGCCTATCTAATTCTTCATTTGAACAAAAATAAATAGTCTATAATGAAACAAGGACTTCCAGACACCTTGTAAGAATAGTCCCCAGATTCAACAAGAATCATCATCCCTCAACATTAGATCCTCCACCCAAATCAGTGAACCACCTGCTTAACCAAGGTCCCAACTAAAACAATATTCATTAGAGGTATTCTCCTCAACAACAAACAGCTTGGACAAACCATAGTTAGCAAATTGTTCACTGATAGAAGGGTTTTAGTTCAGCAAAACAACCTGACACCAACAGTTCTAAGCTTAACACAATGTTGCTGTGCACATATTCCTGCAACAGTGGAAGAATATTTCAAACACTGATTCACAGAAATCAGTCTTCCAGGTTTCACTGAATAATTCTCCACTGACACTTACCACAGACCAACTTTCTAGTACAGTTATTCATGTCCTAATTCCCCATTCAAGTCCCAGGTCAAAGTCAGGGAATACCATTTCAACAAACAGGTTCAATGGTTAGTCCTGAAACAGGACTGACATGTCTCAAGTTATCAACTCACAAACACAACCCCCAGGTTAAATCACATACAATTTCTATAGAATTCCATATCTCAGTTTCATGAATCAAATGACAGTCCACATATGGGATCATACATCACTGTCATGAGAATTCCTATACCAATGCCCTAGAAATTCTTATATCACAGTTATGTATGAATCACATAGCAAGGCCATGTGTGGAATCACTCATTAATCAAAAGAGGAACTCAACTTGGCGTGTGGCTACACTAGTTTATCATTACCCAGGTAATGCCTGACACCATCAACAACCAAAATCAAATAAACACAGCTACCCCAAGTTCTATTTCAATGAACTATGAATCAATGCAAGAATTTATTTCTGCACTACCCAAATCATTACTTATGTCCCTTGGGATCTCGATTTAGAATAACTAATAACAATCATTTCAAACTAGAATGGAGAATCATTTGACCATCCTAAGCCACACATAATAGTTCTTAACATAATTCAAGGTAAAGGAGAGTTAGAGATTACCTGGTGGATCAAAACTCGATCGATCTGAGATTCAAGGACACCTAGCTACTCTCTTGATCCAAACTCAAACCTCTGAAACAAGAGGTCGAACAGGTTGGAGGGAATGATCATGAAATGGAAAAATTGAAGGATGTTCCATACTTAACAGGATACAAAGATTTAATTGAAATCGACATCGAATACCTACTTGTAAACGAACCAAAGATTTGATCAACTGGTCATTCCCATAAATGGCCTGGGAAAACAGGGGACTGCTAACAAGATGAAATAACTCACAACCAATCAGTCCAAATGATTCGTTCTAAAGTTCATCAATATATCAAGAGTAGATCGAGATCCAAATGATTCAAGAACTGGAAATAGAAATGACAGTGAATTGGTTCATCAGAGAGTGATCTGTACCTCGATTGATCTTGTTGTATTATCCAAACAGCAGTCGAAGAACAATCAATAGGATTGTAGATCTAGGAGCAAGGATCAATATTCTAGCTCAGATTCAAATAGAAATTTCAGAAGTAAATTGATTAGTTGGCTACAAAATCGATCCTGCTCACCTGATCTTGATTGTCTCGATCTAGAAATTCAGAGCAAATGCCTTTCTCTCAGTTGATGATCGACTGCAACCCAAGGCCAAGTCCTCCATGGCCACCAAGCCTTTGCCAAGAAAAAAATTATAAGAATGAAGAGAGAAGGAGAAAGGATGGCTGATGAATGAGGAAATTGTTGTTCTTAAATAGGTAGTTAGGGAGGGAAATGGAGGGAAAAGGAATTGGATAGGCTGTTGCACATGGCTCAACCTGTCAGAGTCGGTTAGAGAATTTCGAATTCCCACAGGGAATCAAAGGAGAAGGGAATGGATCATTCCTACAGCTCCCACGAATTGGAGAGGGAAAACAAATTTTAAAGAAAAAGGAGAAACAAATTCTCAGGTTTCTATGGTAGGGGCTGGTTTTAAAGAGAATGGCTTGGGAAGAATAGTCCAACAGGACACCACCATTGGGCTGGTTTAAAGAAGCCCAATGCTTCTTAAAACATTTAGTTGGCTGGATTTCAAGGAGTATATTAGAAAGTAGTCCTAAGCCCTAGCAGGCCCAAAACAGATGGCTATCCAAATGGCTATGGGTTTAACTATAGTATACTAAAAATGGTTGGGAAAAATGATGTAGACAGGAAAAGAATAATAACAAGTAAATAATTTAAGTCAAGAATGATTTAAGGAATTTATTTAAAAAAATTTTGAGAGGTGGAGTTACAAATGGCAAGAAAACTGATCATATCATGTACAAGAGTCAAGAATCATACTATCTATGTGAGTGAATACTAGCTTTGGCATGTGGTCGGCTTAGGAACTTGCACAATATTTATGGCTTGGTTAATCATACATGGGGTGTATGATTAACACTCACAATCAATACTTGCACAATAGGGGTATGACCATATATCTACACTAATACTCTCTGCCTCCAACTGATACAATGGATCCAACCATGACATGTTATGACACGAATTCTCTGAGAAGGTCGCGAGCCTTCACAGGAATCGTGTCTATACAATGCACAAGGAACAAGAACAAGGTTTGCATAAGATATACTAAGGAATACAAGAAATAACATCTTATGACGGGATCGAGACAAATACCAATCAGTGTGAATAATATATCAAGAGAACAAGGATATCTACGCTAAATATAAGAAACATAGACGATATCATAAAACATAAATATTATCAGAGAATGTACTCACTTGCGGTCCGGTAGAAAATGTCAATAGTGAAACGAGGCTTAAAGTGAAGTCACAGACCTAAGGATGAGATATACAGGAGTTAAATAGGGTTTAACAGCGTTAGGCATGATTTTCTAGTGCATGCTATGCAAATCTAGGCCAAACTAAGTCATACTAAGTCAAACTAAGTCAAACTAGGTCAAGCTAAGTCAAACTAAGTCAAACTAAGTCAAATAAAGACAAACAAAGTCAAACTAGGTCAAGGATTGACCTACAGTTGACTTTTGGTCAACTGGTCAACTCCTAGTTCAATCTAGGTCAACTAGGTCAATGGTTGACCTACAGTTGACTTTTGGTCAACTAGTCAACTCTGATCAACTCCTAGTCTAATCTATGTTAGATGTTGACTCTACTTTGACTTTCAGTCAAAATAGCCAATGTTGGTCAAACAAGGTCATATCTAAGTCAAATATCCTATTTCTAGTCATTACCTATCAAGATACCCTTTACCTTATCTCTATTGGTATCCCAATACTAATACCTTAAGTTGAAATCTCAATACCTTATTCTAGGTAACTAATACCTTAACATCCACATTACCTTAGATACTAGATAATACCATATCCTAGTAATATCCTACCCTTAGGCTAGTAGATAACTCAATACCTTAGGCTAGTAGGTAATACCATCTACCTTAGACTAGTATCTAACTATCTACCTTAACATCATATCCATTACCTTAGCCATCTAGGTAATATCTCATTACCTACCAAGATACTAACATTACCCTCTAATATATATACTAACTCTCCTAAGATACTCTAATATATACATATAGATATACCCTATAGGGTATCCTATTACCATAGACTAATCTAGGACACTCTAAGATACTAGGATATCTAACTATCCTAGGATATCTAACTTCAAATCTAGGACACTAACTTATCTAGGATACATAGGATACTAACTAACCTATCCAAGACACTAACTCACCTATCCAACTCTAGGATACTAACATACCCACTCTCTAACATATACTAACTATCCTAAGTCATCTAACCAAGATACCATTAGATACATCTAAGATACCAACTTGATGTATCTAAGATACCATCTTAGATACACTAACTTGATACATCCTAAGACACTAACTTATATCTTAGGATACTAACATATACTAACTCTATTATAGATATCCTAAGATACTACTCACATATCTAAGATACTAACATTACCATAGGATACTAACTCATCTAGGATACTCACATATCTAACTTCTAACTATCCTAGGATACTAACCAAGATACTAACTTAGGTGCCTAGGATACTATCTTAGTTATCCTATGATATCTAACTTACCTCATCCTAACTTTATAATACTAACATATCTATAGGACACTTACTTTTAATATATCTAAACTACTAGATACACTATGTATATATCTAACATATACCTAGACACTAACTTAACTTCCAAGATACTAAGATACTAATATAAAACTTCCTAACAAATACTAACCATCTAACTATCTAACTAACAAACCAACATCTAACTAAACACCCTAACTTAAATCTCACTCACACACACACAAGTAGGGGGGACAGCCTTGCTGCTGCTGCTGCTGTAGCAGGCACTGCTGCTGCTTCTGCTGTTGTTGCAACTGCTATTGTGGTTGCTGCTGCCTTGTGAGCAGCTGCTGTTGCTTGCCTTCTAGTCCCCCTTCACTCATATACCCCACAATATAATCCCCTCTTCACCTCTATATAACTCACACTCTCAAACACATACACACTCTCACATATATACACAAACACTCACTCTCACAACACTTTTCCCCTCTCCACAAACACAAACACACACTAACACTAACACACTCAAAACCAAACCAAACCATGACACACTCATCTAACATATCAATCCCCTTCTACTCCAATACTCTAGTACACACACAAACAACATACCACTCTCAAGCACACTAACCAAATCCTTTTCTCACACTCTAACATATCTAATCCACTCTCCAAACCACAACACACAAATACACACTAATCTCACACTATCCAAACCAAGACACAACTCTCTCAACCCTTCCCTCTTCTCCTCAACACACACCACACAAGACACAACAACACACACACACACACCAATATATATATATATATATACAATATCACCCAAATTAGTCCATATTACAATATATATAGCAATATTCATATCTCTACATATATATATGATTTGTAGGCCAAAATACATAGATACAAACATAGATATTCAAATAAAAACTATTTGGGGTATCCTAACCATGGCTAAACTATTCTCTAACATGTATAAAACTGAAATTAGAAGTCTAAATAGCCTATGGGGCATAAACACAAATACTTGGTGTGTCACCCTCGAAATTCTTCCATGGGTGTCACAAAACCTATTCCAACTTCCAAATGAGGACTCAAATGGGCCTCTAAATCATCCTAAGGGTTATTCTTACATGGGGTGGGTTCCTATGGGTTCAAAACCAAATATATGCATAAAAATGGAGAGTTTAGAGAGAGAGATATATACCTATTGGGAGTGGTTCCCAATGAACAACCAATGGACACGAACCTGACACAAACTCTCCTAGGAAATGGACTCCCCTCCTTGTTTTTGGCTCCACAATCCTTATAGGCTCCTTCTCCTTAAAAGAATGAAAGGATTTGGTGGAAGAATGAGTGGATTTGAGGAAGAAATCAAAGGGTTTTGCTCTCAAGTTGGGGAAGAACACTAAAATAAAAGAAATGGAGGCTATTATGGAAAATTAAATGATGGAGACCACCCCCTCTCTTGGCCAGCCATGGAAGTCCTATTTGGGTCAATAGAAAAAGTCTAGTTTGCCCCTAATAGGTTCCCTTTGGTTAACTTAAGTCATGTAAGGATTTGGGGTCAAAAGGGTCAATGTTCTAATATCTAAATGAGTCAACTAGTCATGTGGGATTAGTCTAAATGCACTAGCCTAATGAGATGAGTTTGTGAGCTATGCCTAGCTAATCCTTGGGCTCCGACTAAAGTCTAAATTAACCGGATCACTAACACAAGTCAAAACTAGACTAGTCTCAAACCCGACTAATCCCCAAAAATATAATATATAAATAAATAAATATTCACAAATATCAGAATATTAGAAAATAACAAATTTACCCTTATTTTTGAAAACATGCAGTTACATCCTGATATCATGTTTAGCGTTTGCATCTGTACAAGATATCAAGCAAATCATAAGGAATTACACTTATGCGTCGTTAAGCGTATCTTTCGATACCTTAAGGGCAGTTGGCTTGTGGTTGTAGAAGTTAAAACTAAAGAGGCGCCACTCATTAAAGTGCACCATTATCAAGTGGTGCCAGATCATTAGGTTGTGCCAGTATTAGCTTGCGCCAGTATCAGGTTACGCCAAAGCCAAGGTGCGCAGCGCCACGTGGCAAGCCTCCTCGAGAAGCTGTAACGGCTTTCATCATTACTGACAGCTCTGACATCATGAAAATTGAAGAATATCCATTCGAATTCCATACAATATGGCGCTCGAGAAGATTTTGTCAGCATGTAATTAATGCTGACAGCTGGCCCGCGCAAGTTGTCAAGTGGCGCACGAATTAATCAATACAGTACAAAAGACTCATTCAGAGGCGCCATTTGTTGAGTTGCACCCGTGCGCAACCTAGCTAGTTGGCGCCACTTGATCAAATTTTATGTCCAGAAGCAGGATGACGTGACGCACATGCCACTAATCTCGAAGAACGTGTCCACTACACTGCCCACGACCACGCACGTCTCACTCAAACGATGCCATACGTCTCCAGCAGTTCAAGTAACCGTTTGCGCAACTGGATAGAAGGCGCGCAACCTGAAGTGTGCGCAACTCAGAAAATATTTATATCAGAACTCTTTAAATAAAGTTTTAAATCAGTTCTAAAGCATCACTAATGATCATAATCTACTGATAAAGTGCTGTTGCATCTTCCATAGGCTCGTGTCTTCGATATCACATCGTCTAAGGGATAAAGTAATCATCTTCTGATCAGATTTCTATAGTTGTACTTTCCCAGAAATCTATTGTACACTTGTACTTTCTTTCTTAGTTTGTAGAAATCAAACTTTTATTTTTGCAAACAAAATGACGACTCTGCTGGAGACGACTTTCTCCTCTAACGAGAAAGTGATAACTCAATGTAAAATTGCGTCAATCGACAAGACGCAAAAGACTTTGGTCGTTCAAGTCAACCAGACCGCTTACGAAGCAATAATCAGTGCTGGGGGTACCAGGCGCACCGTAGTTGCTACTAAGAGCAAAGCGCGCACAGTGTGGACTCCCAAGTCCTCTCTTCCAACCAAAACTCTTGTACAACCTGTGCAGATTGCTTTTCTGCCAACCAAAACTCCTGTAAAACCTGCGCAGATTGCTTCTCTGCCAACCAGAACTCCTGCGTAACCTGCGCAGACCAACCAGAACTCTTGCACAACCTGCGCCTGCTGCTTCTTCGGCTCTGAACAAAGGAAAATGCCTTTTGGCTACTCCCTTATTTTTTTCAGTTCTGAACTCGGGGAAGAACCTATCTAGCGAGAGTGCTAGACAGAACAAAGGAAAACGTCCTTTGGCCTTTTCTCAACCTGCACAACCTGCGCCTATGGCCTCTCAGCCACAAAAAAGAAAATGCTCTTTAGCTACTCCTTCTCCAAATTTAAACTTGGCAAGGAATACACCTATTCCAGCCTCGTTGCAGAATAAAGGAAAGTGTCATTTGACCTTTTCTAATTTTTCTCCAGTCCTTGACTCGGTAGAAAATATCTCTGGTGGCGCCACATATATATATGTCTCCCCCACCTTTTATTTTTGCAGCACGATTTAGAATACTGAAACGGTCGATATTCATTCTTCTTCTTTTTCGTTCTATCTATTCCTTTTTCGAATGAAATAGTCCTCCTATTTCATTAGCATTTTGATTGTATCTTTATCCTTATCTTATTCTTAGGGCCGATCCGCTATAATATAATTATAATATATATAAATAAAATATTATTATAATATAAATAAAGTAAATTAACTTCAAAGAATTTGCTAGAAATGTTCTCAGAAATAATTTCATTTTTTTATGTGCCAGTCAGTGTAAAAGCTCTTTTGGGCAAGAATTCTACTCCTCTGAACAGAGATAATCAAATCTCTGCTAAGAAAGTGAGTTCTGTTCAAACTGAACTTTCTGTTGCCCAGTTGCGCCAGGGCAAGCACATAAGAGCAGGTTACGCAACACAAAAATGGATTCTGCCAAATCCTAAGAATGTAACTCCGGATCTTCCAACTCTGTGCATCTCAAGATCCAAGCAGGGTAAGCTGCTAGTATCTCAGACAGATACACAAGTAGCAAACCTATCTGATATGCGTACCTATCTCAACAAGTGCCAGTCAACATCTACTTCAGCAAAATGCAAATAGACTGTGCCAGTAGCTAACTTGTGCCAGAAACAGACTTCTGAGGTCAAGAACCCCTTTACCTATGCTAACCAACTCAGTAATTCCTTGTACACTTAAGGAATGGGACATCTCAAAAATAGAAATCATGTTCCTAACATCATTAAAGAATATGCTCCTTTGACTTCTTCTCATCCTGATGTTGTAACTGATCTCCGTGAAATTCTTAAACAGAAGCGAAAGATCACAAATCCGTCTTATCCATCGATAATGTAGCCCCAAGAATATCGTTGTAACCATCACCATGAGATAGTTATCAAATTCTGTTGTCAGTCAGCTAAATGATCTATCTTCGATCGTCTGAATTACTCTTAGATTCCTCAACCGATGATAGTGGATGAAGATGAATTATTGTATGCCTCTATCAACATGACGTCTCGAAGTACTGGGGGTAAAAAGCGCCCGAGATGTAATGCATCCCGCAATCCCAGTCAACAATACTTAGATCAGATTCATGCATCCGACGAAGGAGTCAATATACCAGATCAAGAAACCAAGACACAATCGGTCAAAGGAATCTTCCTTCCAACCAAGAAACAATCAGTCAAAGGAATCTTCCTTCCGACCAAGAAACAATCGATCAAAGGAATCTTCCTTCTGACCAAGAAACAAAATAAATCTTCCTTCCGACCAAAAAACAATCGGTCAAAGGAATCTTCCTTCCAACCAAGAATCAATCAGCCAAAAAAATCTTTCTAATTCCAACCAAGATTTCTTCAGTCAAAAGGACATCCCTAGCACTTATTCTGGGGGTAGTTCCTTATATGACTTTGATGCTGATAGTAAAAGTTCTGAAAGGACCATCTTTTCTAATAGCTCATCTTCGAAAGCTAGAGAAGTGACTGCTTATATCGTCATAAAAGATTAAGATGCTTCCAGTTCTAACAGTCAAGAGCAGAGAATTGCTGCTTTGGAGGCTAGTTTGAAGAGCATGGTTGAGATGATGACAGGCATGCATGCTGTAATTATGACACAACATATGATTCCACCTTTTGCGAATCTAATTTGACCCAAGAACCTATAACGACATCAGCTCCCGTCAACATTGGTCTGGAAGTACAATCTCCTCACACCGCTTCTATACCGGTACAGGCTATTCCAAGTCAATCTGGTGCTGGGGGTGGCACTTATCATGCAATACCCCCTCCTAACATATCAAATCAATCCACTACTCCACAATCATCGGGAGATACCAATGAGGCCGTAAAACTTTTACGTACTCAATTTGAAGCCTTCAAGCAGAAAGTGTAACCCCACTTTCCTGATTTTATGAATTTATAGTATTTTAAAATTTTGGAATATTATTTTTGTGTTGAAGAATAGTCATTTATTAATTTAATATTCCCTTGTGATTTTATAAATAAATATTTGTTGAGAAGACTCTAGCATTCTTGGAGTGCTCTTCAAGTTTCCTAACTACTTCTTAACTTCCTAACAAATTATAACAAAATTTTCCCCTCTTTCTAACAAACTCAACAAACCCTTCTAACTGATTTTTTTAATAACAGTTGTAATAAAACAGTTTATTTGGGACCTTTTTGTAAATATACATTCTCTTCTTGAATCTATTTAAATCCTCACCACTCTCTCTCTCTCTCTTAATTTCTTCTCTGCTCAAGAAATGGGAGCAGAGATCTCGACCATCCCTCCCTCAAACTTCAAGTCTAAATCCTAATCCTAATTTCTCGTGGAGAGTCGGCCATAGAGGAAGGCGGTTTCGATCACAACGACGACTAGGCGTTCTCCGTCTTCGACAACACTCGATCGTACGCAATTATCCATGGCGGCTTTTGACTTCGATCGGCGCGACGGTGCACCACTGCTGACGATGACCTCCTTCCGATGGCTAGACGTTCTTCCCTTTCGACGTCGACGACGTGACGATCCAGCTGCGACGACTCTTCTCTGCAACTTGACGCTAATTTATCTGGACATAGCGAGCAACCGGCGACGAGTGGCGACGACGGGTCTTCTTCTCCGACGGATCTCGAACATGGTGCAACGGCGACTTCCCCTCGCTAGTGAACGACGAGTAGCAGGTCAATTCCGGTGAGTGCCTTTTTCTCGTTCTCCCCTATTTTGAATCGATCTATCGATCAGATCGAGAAGATTGATTTATCGAGTCGATAAGGATTTGCTTTAGATATTTGATCGATCGGCCACTTTAGATCGATCGACGGCAGACGAATGTACTCTGCAGGGATTCTTCAGTTCAAAATTAGAATATGATCGACTCTTGATTATTTAATTGATTTACTTTCAACTGATTTTGATACAGTTTGGATCAACTATGATTTTTTGATGATCGATCCCTGTTTTGATATAATTTCTTTGATCAGATCAAATTTATGAGTTGAAATTAATCATTAAATCTTTCGTCTATTTTTTGAACACCAGGTGTTCGTCGATTTGTTTCTGAGGAAGTATCGATCGATTTTGAGACACAAAACGTCGGCATCCGACACTTTTAACTGTGTCTGACTTCCAGGACGGGTGTTTTCGTTCCAGATCGATTTCCTCTTCCCAGGATCAGATCTCTGTAGTTTGGTCGTGTCTGGGCATTAGCCTGTCCATTTTGTTCGTGTGCAGTGTGGCTGGTGTCCAGCATTTTAGTACATATCTGACCTTGTGGGATTGAGGCCATGCTCCAACCGAGTTCCTTCTGCTCAGGTAACCGTCTAAACTCCTGATGTCGATTAATATATTATTTTGATTCTAGCTTTGATAAGAGTATTGGTTAGGTTTGAGGTCAGGATTGGGTGAGTTCAGGTATTTGTGTCCCTCATTAGGATCGTGTCCAGCAGTGTTCTATGTTGGTGTCAGGTGCAGGATCGACTGGGACTAGAGTAGTGCATTGGCGCAGCTTCGAATTTTTTGAACTTAGCTCTATATTGAGTTTGGGGCTGTAGGCACTAGGGGGACTTCCTGATTTATTTTTTAGCAATAATTCAATTTGGTTATATATTTTCTGTCAATTTGGTTCTGTATTTTTTCTTCTAAATTTCAAATTAGGAGACTCTGTGTATATAGTTGGGGCTACTAGTGTTTGGCTAGGGACTTTTTTATTTGTTGTTAGAAACTCTCTACCGTGGACTGAAGTATGGGAAGGAGAAAGCGCGAAGCAGCGTTTGAATAAATGTCTGGGTATAATAGATAGTTAATCTATGTAATATATGTGCTGGGTTGGTTGATTATGATCAATTGTTGAGCATAGCAGGGACTGCATGTTTATTTGAGTGAGAATGTTGCTTTGTTGCAGAGCCAGGACAACTGCATTTTAGCCATTAGTGAGCTGGCCTTGACTTGTAGCTGAGACTTTGAGTTGAGTCTACAGATGCACTTATGTAGGTAGAGTTGATTATAAGATCGTGGGCTAGGTTTTGTAGGATTTCGTTGAGTTGGATTTTGTAGGAGTTTTTGTTGCAGAAGCATGGTTGTTAGTTGTATGAAATTTTAGGTGAGGATCAGGTGGCAGGGGGCACCGGACCTGGGTAGTTGGGCGAGGGAAATGGAGATGTGTTCTAGGCTGGAATATTTTGTTATCTCTATTATTTAGTAACAAAATTTCTAAAATATTATATAGTTTGCTGGTATAAATAAATGTGTTTAGTAGCATTATTATTATTATTGCCATCCATAGTAATAAATCTTATTGAATAATCTCAGATTGATATGATTAGTAAATTGTATAATATTTTTATAGCAAATGATTTAGTAAATGTTTTACCATATCTATATATTGCTAGTACTATTTGATTAGAACACTATTTAGATAATATCGTATTAACAATATTTTGTAAAAAGTTTAGCTAGAAAGTATTTCCTAAACTTGAACGATTTTGCTAGTATTTATTTTGGATTTAAGCTATAATATATATTAACTAGTTATAATCTAGAGATAAGAGTAACTAGCAGATAAATAGTGGTAATGTTAGCTAGATAACAATATTTAGCTAATTTATAGAAGCTAACCAAGTTGTACACATGCTGGTGGACATAGAGATTATCTCCTCTACTTTCGATTTCCAAAGCAAGGCAAGTACACTGACTCGAACTCTTTACTCTGTATTTCTGCCTTACTTCAGTTTCTCATATTGACACCTTGTACACACGATTGTTCATTGTTCATCGTTCATCATTCATCGTTCATTGTTCATCGTTCATTGTCCAGTATTTTTTACTTGTACATTGGGGTAGAGAAATACTACATATATGTGACCAATCCTATATTAGCTAGGCATTGATTAATAGCTTAGGTCTCATATTGTCACGCCCCAGAACCAGAATATTGGAGAGCGGGGGCAGACATAGCCAGCTACGTATAATGAAATGGAATCCACTCCACTATACGGTCACGGCTGTCTAGATATATGAGGGTTTATCTACAAGCCATCAGTCTCTTAAGGTCAATAACAAGCCTAGTGTCTCAATCACAAGCAAATAAGTGGATGTTACAAGATGTAAGATCACCAAATATACAATAGTAAGGCGTCCCAAACATTACATATTCAGCTGATCATGAAGCTAGTCGTTACAAAATGTGAGGACTAGCAAGAGTTTTAGTCATACATGATCAACCCTAGGTTGCCAATCATGTTACAGCCCGTAGGCAGACAGTAAGTAAAATGTACACGAGCTAACACTTGCTCGGTGGCTAAACGCCTCAAAAGAATAATTTTACAATAAAGTGGAAGAGCCAAAAATAACCCACTCGTTGCCAGGATTCCGTCTAGTGGTCACCATGTGGCTGGAGATTCGGTAGATCCTCTGGAGCGGCTCTGGTATCTGGCCATACAAAACCAGCTGGGTCAGACCCCAGAAAGAGCAAGTGCCACAAAGGAAGCTTCACTTAGGAACTAAAACCAGCAATCAGCTCAAGAGTAATAATATAAAATAAAGACAATAATTAAGGAGAAAAAAAAATAGGACAGGTGATATACGATGGGATAACCATGGGACTATTCAGATAGCCAAGTTATAACCCGTAAACCAAACAAGGACCGGGGTTGTAACCCTTCGTCTGAACCGAACTTGGTTTCTCCCACCATTTATCAGCAAGATAAAATAAGAAATCAGGACATGTAACAATCTTGTACAGGATCAAGACAAGAATAGACTGGCAAACTTCATCCAACATTTCACGGCCAAGCAATAAGTACGGCTTGATACTTTAACTAACTAGGGTTACCACAGACCTAGTTACTAACAAGATGCAGCGAGATTATTCCACAGCCACAAGCCCTGCAGACCATCCAGGCTATCCGGACGCAATTAGAGTTGAATTCAAGTGGGTACATCGTCCAGGAAACGCATGTACCCTTAGGTGACTTAGAGAGTGCAACACATGACAGTGTGCTGGAAATGTGCCCTACTCGACGGCAGGCTACAGATCCCAAGTGGGGCGCCCAGATAACGGGATTGCCTGTAGCTGAGAAATCTCTTCATGACTACTGGATTATTCTAGTGATTAGCCTTAGTTGATTTCAGTGGGTACCCCTGACCGTGGTACTCAGGGATCACCGTCCTAGACATGATGCAAGACAAGACGGGTTCATTTGCACAAGCACAATCATCCACGGTGTCCAGGTCATTCAATCTTGTCAAGTCGTGTTAGCCGTCGCAACAGCATTTCGAGAGCTATCATGTCAGGTTTATCATGTCAAGAGTGCGCCACGGAGGGCCACTATCAAGAATTATCGTGCCAAGTTATCATGTCAAATTATCAGGTCAAGTTATCATGTCAGGAGTGCACCACGGCGGGTCACCATCAAGTCATGTCATTATTAAGGAAGGAAGAAACTTGAGCAAATTAAAATAATAATATAATATAATATATATATTCTTGAAGCCCAAGAGAAACTCTACAACTTTCATGTTGGGAGTGGGAAGAAATTCTGGCCACAATTCACGCAAATAAGACATTTAAACAATCAAAGTGGGACCCATGTGGTCCAAAAGTGGGAGAACAAACATGCGGTCAAAGAGAGTGGGAAGCCACCCATGCGGCCAATATAACAAAGAGGGCATAAAATCAAGTAAGACAAAAGATAGTGGGACCCGCAATAATTGCAAGCTCCCACTTCAACAAGTAAGTCAACTAAAAGAAGTTATGTGGGACCCCCACAATAATTGCAATAAGAAGTGGTACACGTGAACCCTTTAATTAATGGTTCACGTGGCCAAAATATTAAATAGTGGAGGGGAGGGAGCCTATGCGGCTCACCTGGAATTCCATGCAAAATTTCCACATACAAATAATAATATTATACAATGGCCAGAGGCCATGCGGCTCTGCTTGCATAAAAATGCAAACCATTAAATAATTCCTTATGCGGCTAGTACTGGAGAATGCATTGCAAATACATTAAAGAAAACAAATGTACCCAAGAAAATGCATGGTTCTATGCATATGCGGCTGGTTCTGAAAAGTAGGAACAATGCTTTTAGGAAATGCATAGAAATTGTATTAAAGTAATACAATTTATCCATACCCATGCGGCTCACTGTAGGAAAAAGGGTTAGGAAAATATATAAAGGAAAGGCATTAATTGCTTTAGAGAAAGGCATATGCGGCAATGCTTGTGCTAAGCATACTGTCTCATGCGGCTAGGCTTGGTGCCATAGCATGCGGCCAGTTGAAAAAAAAAGGTGATAGAAATGCATTCAATGCATTCTGAGTCAGCATTGCTTATAATGCATAACAAATGCTTTTAATACATTCTAATTGGAATGCATCCAAAAGGCATTTGATTGCATTAATAGCAATCAGAACCTCCAGACCGATGCATTATTACTTATGCTAACAAAAGTACATTTAATAATAGGTTAACAAAAAAAATGCATTAATAACTATTCTAAGCAAAGCATTATCTAGTACTTGTAAGAATGTATTAATGCATCATTGAAACAAGCATAGCATTTATTGCTTTAGGAATGTATGCGGCTGGTGTTTCAACAATACATTAAATGCAAATCCTCATGCGGCTAGCTTTCAATCAATACATTAAATGCAAATTCTCATGCGGCTAGCTTTTAATCAATACATTAAATGCAAATTCTCATGCGGCTAGCTTATAAATGCCATCATGTCAGGAAGCAATTAATGCTGCCACGTCCATGCGGCTAAGCAAGATTCCTGTGGCAAAAATGCAAGCAAGCAACAATTTGTTGCCAACAGAGAAGAAGTTCATGGAAAATACCATGGCTTCTCCACACCACCCAATTTCCCACAGGAGTCCAAATTTGGACTTCCATAGGTCAAAATGAGGTAGAACGAAATTCTCTACAACATGGAACCGTCAACTAGCAAAAATATGCAAGTGTGATGGATCAAAAGTCCTGGAAACCGAAAATACCACAAAACCAGATCTACAAATATTTAACCATGGAAATGAAAAATGACAAGTACTAAAGTGGGTTAGAAACTCATGAGAAAAACAATGGAACAATAAAAAAATGGGGTTCCTCCATGAAGCAAGATGCACTTGCCTAAGCTCTCCACTCTCTCCTGGTAGGTGGGAAAGTAAAGATGGAGAAGAAGAAATGAGTAATGAGTAATAATGGAAGAGAGAGAGAGTGGGATAGATATTTATGGTGGAAGTGGTGGTAGGTGGGAGTGGTTCTCCACAATAAAACCAAACCATGCCAAACCCACTAAACCGAACCAAACCAAGCCAATGCAATGCCATGATGAACCATGCTAATGCAACATGCAAAAATAAAAAAATCCAAGACTAACTAATTATGACAAACCAAAAATACGAGCCCGGAATACGTACACGTATTCCCAATACGTAATACGAACTACGGGCATTACAACTCTACCCACCTTAAAAGAATTCCGTCCTCGAAATTTAATCAAGTGGCTAGAGATGCAAGGACAAGCTATACTAAGCAATCAATCATGCAATCATGTATGTGAGCAAGGAAATCGAAGGCACGAGAAAGAGGAAAGATATCCTGCTAGGAACCTCTCTGCCGGTTCTGGATCTGAGCTTGGACCTGGGCATACTGCTGGGGTCTTTGTAGCTGGAAGGCTAGGGCCTAAGGCGGCAATGGCCTCGGAGGCTGGTACTGCTGTTGAAACACTTGGGCCTGAGGCGGCAATGGCCTCGGCAATGGATACTGCTGCTGCTGCTGGACTGGGGCTGGTCCCCTTACCGAGGGACTAGTCTGGGCCGATGACGAACTGGCCCTATTCGGACAGGACCCTATCTTGTGGTCCGGTGCTCCAAAAGCCAAGCACAATCCCTGTGCTCTGCGACACTCCGAAACAACGTGTCCTGGCTTCCCACAATGAGTGCAGCCCATTGCGGAAGACTGCTTCGGTTTCTGTTGCTGAGGGGACGTGACCGACGTCACTGAGGCCGCCTGCCTCGGAGTTCCAATTGTCAAAGCCCTAGCTGCCGGGGCTGGTGCTGTCGACTGGGTCATCTGGCTGTGAGATCGCTTCCGACCTCCGGTCCTGTCTACTATCCTGTAGGAGGTAGACTCGTGCCTCCGAGCTGCTCTCAACACTGCATCAAAAGTTTGATGCTCAAACTGTTCCACTGCCAACAAAATCTCGAGGTGGAGCCCTTGCTGGAACCGCTGGGCTCTGTCGAACTCGGTTGCCACCAAAGTAGGAGCAAACCGACTAAGCCTCGAAAACTCGGCCGCATATCCGTCGACCGTTCTTCCTTCTTGCTTCAGGTTGGTGAACCTCGTCTGAAGATCATACCGAGCCACCGCATCGAAGTACTTAGTCTGGAATCTCTCTCTGAACAGTGCCCATGGAATAGGGGCCACTAATCCCACGGCCTGTGCTGCCCACCAGCTGCGGGCAAGATCCAATAACTGTAGGCGCACCACGGCCACCTTCTCGTCTTCCGGGGTCTTGGCTGCCTCTAGAATGACCTCAGTATCCTGGAGCCACGCGTCAGCAGCGATAGCATCTTCACTGCCATCGAAGAATGGAGGGTTCAGGCGCTTGAAACTGTTCGCTGCACTGTTCCTTGGATGACCGTCTCTGTTCAGAGCATCTGCCACTGCCTGTTGCAAGGCATCTCCTCGACGATCTTGGGAAGCTAACAATGATCTGATGAGACCCACCAAAGTGCCATCATCAGGCTCTACAGACTGGACTGGCTGAACTGGCGGCTCTCCTTCAGTAGGTACGACTCGGGAGGCTGCTCCTGAGTGCTGGACCTGATCTTCTGGTTGCTGCTGGTCTACGGGAGGTGATCTGCCTTGCTGATCGGCAGGTCCAGGTTCAATGCCGCTGAAGAAGACGACATGGGAATAATAAGGAAGGACCAGAAAAGATCAACGATTACAAGCATGTGATCAGGACAAGAATTTTCAGGGATCAAGAGGATACGAGCAGAGATCAAGGGCGAGTACTGATTGAGACATCTATTCGGTAAACCCTCACATATCTTAATTTACAAGACCTGCATGGGCCACCACTTAAACCATGTCACGCCCCAGAACCAGAATACTGGAGAGCGGGGGCAGACATAGCCAGCTACGTATAATGAAATGGAATCCACTCCACTATACGGTCACGGCTGTCTAGATATATGAGGGTTTATCTACAAGCCATCAGTCTCTTAAGGTCAATAACAAGCCTAGTGTCTCAATCACAAGCAAATAAGTGGATGTTACAAGATGTAAGATCACCAAATATACAATAGTAAGGCGTCCCAAACATTACATATTCAGCTGATCATGAAGCTAGTCATTACAAAATGTGAGGACTAGCAAGAGTTTTAGTCATATATGATCAACCCTAGGTTGCCAATCATGTTACAGCCCGTAGGCAGACAGTAAGTAAAATGTACACGAGCTAACACTTGCTCGGTGGCTAAACGCCTAAAAAGAATAATTTTACAATAAAGTGGGAGAGCCAAAAATAATCCACTCGTTGCCAGGATTCCGTCTAGTGGTCACCATGTGGCTGGAGATTCGGTAGATCCTCTGGAGCGGCTCTGGTATCTGGCCATACAAAACCAGCTGGGTCAGACCCCAGAAAGAGCAAGTGCCATAAAGGAAGCTTCACTTAGGAACTAAAACCAGCAATCAGCTCAAGAGTAATAATATAAAATAAAGACAATAATTAAGGAGAAAAAAAAATAGGACAGGTGATATACGATGGGATAACCATGGGACTATTCAGATAGCCAAGTTACAACCCGTAAACCAAACAAGGACCGGGGTTGTAACCCTTCGTCTGAACCGAACTTGGTTTCTCCCACCATTTATCAGCAAGATAAAATAAGAAATCAGGACATGTAACAATCTTGTACAGGATCAAGACAAGAATAGACTGGCAAACTTCATCCAACATTTCACGGCCAAGCAATAAGTACGGCTTAATACTTTAACTAACTAGGGTTACCACAGACCTAGTTACTAACAAGATGCAGCGAGATTATTCTACAGCCACAAGCCCTGCAGACCATCCAGGCTATCCGGACGCAATTAGAGTTGAATTCAAGTGGGTACATCGTCCAGGAAATGCATGTACCCTTAGGTGACTTAGAGAGTGCAACACATGACAGTGTGCTGGAAATGTGCCCTACTCGACGGCAGGCTACAGATCCCAAGTGGGGCGCCCAGATAACGGGATTGCCTGTAGCTGGGAAATCTCTTCATGACTACTGGATTATTCTAGTGATTAGCCTTAGTTGATTTCAGTGGGTACCCCTGACCGTGGTACTCAGGGATCACCATCCTAGACATGATGCAAGACAAGACGGGTTCATTTGCACAAGCACAATCGTCCACGGTGTCCAGGTCATTCAATCTTGTCAAGTCGTGTTAGCCGTCGCAACAGCATTTCGAGAGCTATCATGTCAGGTTTATCATGTCAAGAGTGCACCACGGCGGGCCACTATCAAGAATTATCGTGCCAAGTTATCATGTCAAATTATCAGGTCAAGTTATTATGTCAGGAGTGCACCACGGCGGGTCACCATCAAGTCATGTCATTATTAAGGAAGGAAGAAACTTGAGCAAATTAAAATAATAATATAATATAATATATATATTCTTGAAGCCCAAGAGAAACTCTACAACTTTCATGTTGGGAGTGGGAAGAAATTCTGGCCACAATTCACGAAAATAAGACATTTAAACAATCAAAGTGGGACCCATATGGTCCAAAAGTGGGAGAACAAACATGCGGTCAAAGAGAGTGGGAAGCCACCCATGCGGCCAATATAACAAAGAGGGCATGAAATCAAGTAAGATAAAAGATAGTGGGACCCGCAATAATTGCAAGCTCCCACTTCAACAAGTAAGTCAACTAAAAGAAGTTATGTGGGACCCCCACAATAATTGCAATAAGAAGTGGTACACGTGAACCCTTTAATTAATGGTTCACGTGGCCAAAATATTAAATAGTGGAGGGGAGGGAGCCTATGCGGCTCACCTGGAATTCTATGCAAAATTTCCACATGCAAATAATAATATTATACAATGGCCAGAGGCCATGCGGCTCTGCTTGCATAAAAATGCAAACCATTAAATAATTCCTTATGCGGCTAGTACTGGAGAATGCATTGCAAATGCATTAAAGAAAACAAATGTACCCAAGAAAATGCATGGTTCTATGCATATGCGGCTGGTTCTGAAAAGTAGGAACAATGCTTTTAGGAAATGCATAGAAATTGTATTAAAGTAATACAATTTATCCATACCCATGCGGCTCACTGTAGGAAAAAGGGTTAGGAAAATATATAAAGGAAAGGCATTAATTGCTTTAGAGAAAGGCATATGCGGCAATGCTTGTGCTAAGCATACTGTCTCATGCGGCTAGGCTTGGTGCCATAGCATGCGGCCAGTTGAAAAAAAAAGGTGATAGAAATGCATTCAATGCATTCTGAGTCAGCATTGCTTATAATGCATAACAAATGCTTTTAATACATTCTAATTGGAATGCATCCAAAAGGCATTTGATTGCATTAATAGCAATCAGAACCTCCAGACCGATGCATTATTACTTATGCTAACAAAAGTACATTTAATAATAGGTTAACAAAAAAATGCATTAATAACTATTCTAAGCAAAGCATTATCTAGTACTTGTAAGAATGTATTAATGCATCATTGAAACAAGCATAGCATTTATTGCTTTAGGAATGTATGCGGCTGGTGTTTCAACAATACATTAAATGCAAATCCTCATGCGGCTAGCTTTCAATCAATACATTAAATGCAAATTCTCATGCGGCTAGCTTTCAATCAATACATTGAATGCAAATTCTCATGCGGCTAGCTTATAAATGCCATCATGTCAGGAAGCAATTAATGCTGCCACGTCCATGCGGCTAAGCAAGATTCCTGTGGCCAAAATGCAAGCAAGCAACAATTTGTTGCCAACAGAGAAGAAGTTCATGGAAAATACCATGGCTTCTCCACACCACCCAATTTCCCACAGGAGTCCAAATTTGGACTTCCATAGGTCAAATGAGGTAGAACGAAATTCTCTACAACATGGAACCGTCAACTAGCAAAAATATGCAAGTGTGATGGATCAAAAGTCCTGGAAACCGAAAATACCACAAAACCAGATCTACAAATATTTAACCATGGAAATGAAAAATGACAAGTACTAAAGTGGGTTAGAAACTCATGAGAAAAACAATAGAACAATAAAAAAATGGGGTTCCTCCATGAAGCAAGATGCACTTGCCTAAGCTCTCCACTCTCTCCTGGTAGGTGGGGAAGTAAAGATGGAGAAGAAGAAATGAGTAATGAGTAATAATGGAAGAGAGAGAGAGTGGGATAGATATTTATGGTAGGAGTGGTGGTAGGTGGGAGTGGTTCTCCACAATAAAACCAAACCAAGCCAAACCCACTAAACCGAACCAAACCAAGCCAATGCAATGCCATGATGAACCATGCTAATGCAACATGCAAAAATAAAAAAAATCCAAGACTAACTAATTATGACAAACCAAAAATACGAGCCCGAAATCCGTACACGTATTCCCAATACGTAATACGAACTACGGGCATTACACATACGTACACGTGGGACTCTAAGCCGTACCATTATTCATATGCTCTTGTATCCTGTACTACACCTGCCGGTCACATACTCTGATAGTTATTTTAAATGCATGTTACACTGTAATATAGTTCATTGTTCTGGATCTGGTACTATAGTTTCATCGTTATTCATGTACTATAGTTTCATGTTTCCGTGCTTAATCATAGTTCATTGTGCAGCATTTCAGTTACTTTGTTTAGTGCTTTTTGTCGGGATTGTACTTTGCTCTCTTCCTGACAGGATACGTTGCAGGTATCTTGAGGATATAGTACCACCTGGGCCAGAGTCCGAAGATGGTGGAGTTGTATTTCAAGATGGAACTTAGAGTTGCAGTGCTCTAGATTAGATCATTTTCTAGTTTATTTGGAGTTTGTATCATGTATATTATTGAGTATTCAGGATGTATAATTTTATTCTGGT
>JANAVB010042419.1:5171448-5263948 GCA_029216955.1 Iris pallida | reverse complement strand
ATGTTATAATTTTTGGTAACTTTTTTAATTAATTTAAAACTATTTAAATCTGTGAATTGTGATTTTTATGTGTTACTAGTGAAACCTTAGAGATTACTTGACCTAAAGCCTAACCATGACCAAGGAGACCTAACCATGTGATTAGGATGACTAATTATCATTTTTGGACTAAGGGTGTTTTGGTCGTTTTGGACTTTTAGTGAAAATGAATTTTGATTAATTAATATTGTGCTAATTGAATTGTTAGAGACTAACCTAGAAGTTAACCTAATCTAGATGTTAACCATAAGCCTAGATATTAGATTAGAAGCTTCCATCATGACAAGGTTAAGAATATCTAGATATTAAGTTGAGGTTAGATATTTGTTAAGGTAGATATTTAGCTTGGGCCCTTAGCTTAAGGCCTAGAATTAAACTAGCTAGAGGCCTCTAAACTTTATGAAACTTAACCCTAACCCTAGAATGAACCCTAGGCTACCATCAAAGGATCCCCACCTCTATATAAACATCTCTTCATCACACCTTGCCTCTTTTCATAGCCTCTTAAATCCTAGTTTAGTGTTCTTCCCCAATTTTAGTCCCTTTCTTCAAATCAACTCCAAATTGGACCAAATCAATTGTAAAATACTCCCCTAATGTAGAGGAAGACATTGGTGGGTAGCTAGCAAGGATTTGGAAGCTTTGGACTGTTGCAAGTTGGAGAAGAAGTCTCATTCATAGGCTTTTTATTAAGATTTGACTCTCAATAGGTAATGGCCTTTAAACCCTTTAAATTCCTGGTTTTTCTTTATATATGCATTCATTTAGGGTTCCCCTAGCTTTTCCTCGAGTTTGGTAGGAATTCGTGTCAATTTGATACGCGTATTCGACACGTATCAGGGTGTATATTGAAGTGTTCGATGAAATGCCTAAGTGAACTTTTTGTTCTTTTTTTTCAAAACAAATTTCATAATTATGTAGCCCTATATGTATGATTTGTATTTTTGTATGTCTAAGCAAAATTTTGTGTCGTGTCTATGTCCAAAATGGCTACGGACACGCAACACGAGCCCCCATACGGTTGCCCTGCTACCCGACCCTGTTTGCGGATACGACACGCCACGGGGACACCTGCCACTTGACACAGAGGTGGGGGCAACCACTGACAAGCCCCCCCTCAAGTTTTATGGACTCTCATGTCGCATCAAATATGGGATCTGACCTGCACTGGTTTTGCACTGACTGGGCACGCACGAACAGAGCTCTCTGATACGGGCTCTGTGTCGCATGTAGGCACGACGTGGACACGATGCAGGGATTCAAAACCCTAGCCCTATGTCTACACTAACTATAGACACAAGCATGAGCCCCATCAATCTCTGTGTCATGTCCTATTGGACATGACATAGTAGCACGATGCTGCACACTCACAGTTTTACTGATACTGTTATGTTAATTTTGATTGGACACTTCGTATCCAATAATTTGGACACAAAATCATTCCTCATGACACGTGTACATGAGGGGAACAATTCTCTATGCCTGTTTTGAGTTTTCGATTTGGTTTCATATGAAATTAGGTTTTCGAACCCTAGGTTCTGATACTTAAAACCTAGGTTCGGGTTTGAGTTTAAAACTGATTGGGGATTTTGATTCTCTAATGCATTATATGATATGAACTTTGTTTAGATGTTTTACTGATATTAGAAACCTGAGATTAATTATATGATATCTGAGTTTAGTACCTGAGAATGAATACTTTAACCTAAATTTTTGAATAACCTATGAATGAATGCTAACTAAGGATAATACAATGAGAAACTGGGCCTGGGTGGGTATGCATTACTTGAGATTTGATTTCAATATGTGTTAACCTGAGAATGTTATTTCAGTTTGCAAGTGATTTTCTTGAGAACTGTGATGTTTGGTGACTTGAAAACCTAGGTTTTAAATCACTAAGGACCTATGATTCCTATGTATAATGTGTTAACCTGTTTTGGGTTTAAAACTGAATTTAGGATATATTGAAAACTGGGACTTAAAAACCTGAGTTTGGGCTTTTGAAAACCGAGTTTAAACTATATGCCACTGTATTTTCACCTCACTGACACCCCCTCTTTACACACACTCTCTCTTCTCTCTCTATCTCTCTATATATATGTATATAGATTATATGTTGATTTGTTTGTATGCTAGTATGTATTTATCTATAAATTGATGATTATATATGTATATCTATATATATAGGTTAGTCTATATAGTAGAGGCTATGTATATATTAGTCTCTATGATATAGGCCTATATAGTGTATACACATGTATAGGATATATGCTATTTGCTAAGCGAGTATAGATTATGACATAGGTTTGTGTGTACATTTGTATATAGGATTGTGGTTAGACTAAGATTGACTAATTTGACCAGACTTGGACTAGTTGACCTAATTTGACTTTAGAGTTGACCATGTTGACCTAGTTAGACCTAGAATTGACCAAGTGACCAGAAGTCAACATTGAGTTAATATGTGACCATTTGACCTTAGAAGTTGACCATGGGTTACTTAGTTAAGGTATGGTTATGTTATACCTTAGTATACCTTAGCCTATACTTGTGTTAGCCTATAGAACAACCTAGAATGGACCCACTAAGCCTAAACATGACTTATAAACTTGAGTTTGACTAAACCTAGACTAGTTGACCTAACTTGACTAGAGTTTGACCTAGTTGACTAGATTGTTGACTAGAGTTGACCAAGTGTTGACTTTAGCCTAGAATGACCTAGAAATCATGTAGATGTATTGTACACTTCATTTATAACCCCTTTGTATACATCATGACTTGTGTTGCTCTAAATAGGACTCAGATACCTCGTTTCGGACAGTATATTCTCACAGATATTCAGATCGCAGGCGAGTACATTCTCTGATTGTTTCATACTTGTCAGGACTTATATTCTTGCTCTAGATCACTTTACTTGATACTGTCACGATTGTTATCACGGATTGGTACTATATGGATCTTCTCTTGCGATGTTATCCCCCTCGGGTACATCAATACATATTATCATGTGCTTTTCACGAATATATTGTATTTCTTGTACACCCCTATTCATATATACTCTTGTGCAATCTTGTACTCTCATGATCACATAAGCCCATGGATAAAATATTGTATAGGTAACGTAAGTGATTGGATCCTTGTGTATTGATTGGGGAGGGTGAGTAGGAAATGGTTATGTAATCAAATCCCCTATTGTATAAAATATTGTATATGTCCATTGTGCCCTCACGTATAATGGAGTCCCATTTTATTGTATAATCTAACCTGTTTACATAACCATATTGTGCTCTAAATCACTAGTCACTTACAGTTCTTACTTATCATGTATATATTTTCAGTTTACAAATATCTCTCGTTTTCATGTACATCTTCTTACAGTTCATGTATCTTACCCTTTTGCATGTTTTATATTTTCTGCCATGATATGAACTGCGTGTGTAGAAGAATAGAAAAGAACAAGAAAAGCCTCATGCGGCTCAGGAATCCATTAGAAATTCATGCGGTTCAAAAGTCTTTTAGAGCCTCATGCGGCTCGGATAGCTCCATGCGGCTCAGGAAGGAGCCACGTGGCCCTAAGCAGTTCGCCTCTACAGCTGGCCATAAAGCAACTGCCTCATTAAATGCCCTGACGGCAGCTCTGACAGAAAGGCGAAGTGACAACTCTGACATAAAGCTGAAGCGATAGCTCTGACATGATGGCGTGCTCCTAGGGAAAAGAAGAAAATCTTTTATATAGCTGGCATGATCCGCCAAGTCCTAAAGCTTCCTATGCGGCTGCCACCCCTATGCGGCTGCCCTCTTCATGCGACTGCCTCCTTCATGCGGCTGCCACCTTCATGCGGCTACCTCCTTCATGCGGCTGCCACCCTCATGCGGCTTCCTCCTTCATGCGGCTGCCTCCTTCACGAGGCTTCCACCCTCATACGACTGCTACCTTCATGCGGCTAGGATCGTGGGGGCCACCCATATGCGGTTCACTTAGAGACCGCACTCATGCGGCTCTGTCAGGACATCCCACTCACGACAATTGAGACACGTGGCGGTCCTCATGTTAGTTGAGACACGTGACGGTCCTCATGACAATTGAGACACGTGGCGGTCTTATCCCCTCGGAGTTATGGCTGCTAACAAATCATAATAACCCAGATTTGTTACAATCATCATAATTACCCGAATAAATCAGATTTATTGCAATTAAGCAGATTGAACACGTGGCGGGAGATCCGAGCCTATCATGACAAAACATGAAGATTCGTAGCAATCAACATTAATTGCCCATACGGATTTGGTACAATCAAAATTAACTGCCCAGATGTGATGCAATCAAGATTAATGGTCCAGATTATTGGCCGCCGACTTTTTAAGGGGCAATCACTGCAAACCCTAATGATGACACCCCACTTCTATAAATAGTGAGGTGCCATTTCCTTGTAAGAAGCGCAAAGAGAGAGAGAGAGAGAGAGAGAGAAAAAATGGAGAAGAGAGGAGATTCTCTCCACCCGGCTGGACACACAGAGAGACAAAGGCACGCACAGAAGAGTCTTCCCACATATCCCGAGGGCATTTCTTCATCGGAGCCAAGGCTACGTCCGATCGTCCAAGGAGTAAGACAGAGCTGCCGTCGCTTTCCCGAGCCTCTACCGTCACCCCCCAGAATCAAAAATAAATAATCGTACTTAGATTGATGTACCTAGGTTTTCATTCCTAGGCTTTCTTTATGCGAGCGAGTTTGTATTGTGAGTCTAAGTTCAGTCCTCCTATAAAATTGTTCTGCACTTTTACAATCAATGGCAAACACGATGGCGACTCTGCTGGGGACTAACTTCTCCACGGCTGAGGAGTTGGTGACACAATCGGACGCAGCCAAACTTGGCTCCACTCAACAAATGCTGGTCGTCCGGTTCGACCAACAGGCGTTTGAAGAAATGCTCTCCGACGGGAGCGCTGGCCCGGTCCAGCGGCGAGCCCACACAAAGAAGGCCAGCAGGGAGTGGAGGCCCAAATCATTCGCTCCTTCCCAAGCTCTCGAAGAAATACTCTCTGTTGCTCAAGATGGCGTAGAAGTCTCGCAGGCAACCCCACTTCAGACCATAGAGGACTATGCTGTCCCCAAGTCCGGCAGAAGAAAATACTATAATGCTTGACTTGCAGGGGCAAAGAGGAACTCTTCTATGCAATCCGAGCCGCATAAGGACGTCAGTTGCATGAAGAAGGCTCATGCGGCCACGACAGCCAACCGCATGAAAAAGGCTCATACGGCCGAAATTGCCAACCGCATGGAGAAGACTCATGCGGCCACGGAAGTCAGCCGCATGTAGAAAGCCCATACGGCCAAAACTGCCAGCCGCATGCAGGCAGCCTGCACGGCCATGACTTCCAGCCGCATCCCGAAAGTTCATACGGCTACCACTTCTAGCCACATACAGAAGGTTCATACGGCCACAAAAGACAGCCACATGCAGACAGCCTGTACGGCCACCGATCCCAGCCGCATACCATCTATCCCATGCGGCTCACTGGTCAGTCTTTGATCGCCTCTTATGCGGTCCTGACCTTGGAGGCTCTCTGGAGTATATGTCAGACTCTGTTGTGACCAACTTGGACTCTTCCTATTATGCACTCTCAGGTGCCAAAGGGAAGAAGTCTAGGACGGCGCAGACTCGTCGAGCTCAGTCGGCTGTCCCAACTTCTGACTATCAGGGCATCCCGCTGACTATTACGCGGGCCCCTGATGAAAAGTTGTATAAAACTATCCGTGTCCAGCCCCTGGCGGCCAACGAATAGGATAGTTATCAAGAATCTCCCAACAAAGATTAGGGGCAAGTACTCGTACTACCCCCATATCAGGGAGCAGACAGGAGGCCAACACACTCATGGGCTCAGAACTCCCGGGCCCACAAAATGGGTGACTTGCGCAACATGATTCTTCACAAACGTAAGGAAAGAGACGAAGATTTGGTGTACAGAGAGTCCTGTCAGGGACATCAATGCACCCAAGTCATTGTCAACTGCGGCTGCAACAAGGCGGCAGTACAAGAAGACCGGCGGTCCGTCTTCCAACGGCTGCAATACCCAAGCTCAGAAGATGAGGCGCTTCTTGTCGCCTCCTGCAATTCTGCTCTGAAGATTCCTGGCAGCAGAAGAGGAAAGAAAACAAATGTCTCCAGTCCGAAAATCTCAACCAAGAAACTCTCTTCTAAGCGGTTGTCTACCACCGTTATCGGAGGAGTTTACCAAGGTACCCGCTCAAAGATGAAATCTGCCACACTTGGAGGCATTGGAGCCAGGGGTAGCACTCCTCCAAACATCCACGACAATCCGGTGTTCCAAGAAGACAATCCAGGGGAAACGGTTCACCCAACAGATGCAGCAGATCCCGACGCCCCCGAGGACGTCCCCAACTCTCAAGACGAGGCAAGCTCTGAAGCTGGGGGTACCACTCTTTCTGAGTCCGAACCAGATAAGAACATTCCCACATACCCTGACGACTTCTCTGTACAAGGGTATGACTCAGAGGGCACGTCCTCTACCGTTCCTTCCATCTCTCCTCATGTGAGGATGGTATTCATGACGGACAACAACCAAGACGGTCCCAGTGATCGCCAACGTATCGACACTCTGGAGGCCATACTGCATGCCTTGGTCAAGTCCGTGGACGAGATCAAAGCGGCCCTTCCAACTCTGCAAGGAAGAACAGTTGGCCAAACGAACGTGGGACCCACGGTCAATGCGGACTCGAACTCAGCCGCACCAAACCCGGGTGATAATCCTCCTTAAATATCGGCTCCTACCGCTGCAGACGAGGCCAGGGAGGCAAGAAGAGAGGTCCAGGAGCTCTGGACCATGTTCCATGCCCGAGAAAACTGCCAAGACCTCAGGATACGACAACCATATCCTGCTACGTGGAGAGATGTTCCCTTCCCACCAAGATATAAACCATTCAACATCAATCTGTATGATGGGAAGACATCTGTAAGCAGGTACATCACTTACTTTGAAGTCACAACCGACCATCTGCCTCATGACGATGCCATCCTTACACGGCTGTTCATTGGAGCATTTGAAGGGGTCGCCTTCGACTGGTACCGCAACTTGCCGGACAATTGCATCCATTCTTTCACCGGCTTCAAACGTATGTTCCTGGAGAGGTTCTATGAATTAGGACAAGACATGACAATGTCCACCCTCATGAACGTTGTCCAGGGAGAAAAGGAGCTGTCAAGGAACTATATCGAACGGTTTCGTCAAACCGCGATGAAGTTGCCTTCCGGTAATCCTGATTCCTCCTTGATTGAAATTTGTCAAAAGAGGCTGCTTCCCACGATCAGCCTCTGGATGGGCGAAAGTCAGTTTAAGGATTGGAAGACTTTCATTATCAGCGCCACTAGCGCAGAAGACAAGTTGAAGAAAGCTCGTCAATTGGGATTGCACATCTCGGAAGGAGAGGACAAGGCAAATGCCTTAACACCAACAGCAACAATGGTGGTAATCCCTCCAACAATCGAGACAACAAGGGCAAACAGGCTATGGTGGCCGACACAGCGTCGAAGCCTGAACCGAAGCCAGTAGAGAAGCAATGGCCTCAGATGACCTATTCCTTCGAGGACGGCCATGTCAAGCCCATCTTGGACATGCTCATACAAGGAGGTCGAATTTAGCTCCCTCCTCCAAGGCGTGAACCTTGACTTGCAGAAATAGAGAACCCCAAGTACTGCCACTACCATCGCTATGTCTACCATGCTACACATGACTGCTACCAACTGAAGCGATACATCCAGCATCTCATCGATTCTAAGGCCCTGGCCATTGATTTCGAAGAGGTGACCATAGCAGCCAACATGGTGTCAGTACAATTTGGCAACTTCCCTCCGACAACGACTCAAGATGGATTAGTACCCGTCCCCAGAGCAAAGATGGGGGTCGCTAACCTTCCACCTCCCCGAGACCAGGCTGCTGATCTAGTGCCCCTTACCACATCACGGGAGGAGATCATGTGGGTCCATTCGGACTTGGTACCTGAGGTGACTCAGTCCGCACCTCCCTCCACCAACAAGAAGAATAATGGGAAAGTCAAATCATGCCGCACAATCTCGGCAGAGTTCGAAGAAGCTACTGCTGTTGTTACCCGCTCCGGCGCACAAACCCAACCTCCACTGGGTAACTCGGTTGAAGATAATTAGCCGACAATTGCTGATGCTCTAGGACCTTCGCAGCCTTCGACGACCGACAAGCCTAGGCCGAAGGAGACTCATTTCAACAAACCGCTCCGAAGAGAGATGTCTCATGGGCTGGAAAGGGCCTACAACTTTGACATCTTGGCACAATTGGCCAACACACCGACCAAATTGTCGCTATACGAACTCCTGAGGCTCTCCAAGGATGTTCGCGTCGCATTAAGCGAGGCACTCCAGAATGCTGACGTATATCTGGCTCAGTCGAATCTCACTGGGGAAAGCTCGCCTGCAGATCTCCAGTACAGCGCTTGCACGGGTTCAATACCGAACATTGTCTTAACTCCGCAGGATATGCTTATCAAGACCAACCTGCACGATCGCCCTATGTATTATACTGGGTACATTGGCGATATCAAGGTGGATCGGATGCATATTGATCTCGGTTCTTCCATAAGCATCATCCCGAAGAGCTTACTACACCATCTGCGTATCCTAATGCATCGTCTGACGCCGAAAAGCACCGCCATCAGCGGTTTCAATTCAGACAGAAGCTATCCGATCGGGAAGATTCGCTTGAAGTGCCAGATCGGTGACCTTCAGTCAGAAGTGACCTGTTATGTCATAGATACGGACACTTTCTAAAACATTCTCCTGGGGTGTCCTTGGATACACGAATACATGATCGTTCCCTCCACACTGCACTAGTACTTCAAGTATGTCGACAAGCACGGCTTCGTAAGGACAGAATTTGCCGACATCGATCCCTTTAAAGGGGTCGAATCCTACTAGTCAGATTCATGCTTGTACGAGAAGTTGAAAAAGCATCTTGCCGAAGGAGATACTCAAGCTCAAACTGAGGCAGCAACTGGATCAGAAGAACCTCTGACGATCCACCTCTAAGCCCACAAACCTGGCATAACTGCGCCCCTTACAGCCACTCTGCGTAAGGACACAATCAGCCTCTCTGCACAGGAGGAACAGATGATAATCCGACTGCTAAGGTCTGGCCAAGCGCCATGACCCACGACAAAGCCACTGACAATCAGGCTACCTAAAGCTAGCCAGTAACAAACGTAGGAGCTCAATCCCTCTGTCAAGCCGATGACAATTCGTCTTCCCAGAATGAATCGGCAGCCGAGCACTAAGCTAGGGACTGCTAGTTAGCCAACAACTCCCCGCTCAGCACCGAGCACCAAACTGGGGGTGGCTAGTACGCCAACGACTCCACGTTCTGCTCCACCCGTAGAGCCCCTGATGATTAAGCTGCCCAAGTCATCCTCTCAGTCTTCATTTACACAGGGGGTAGTTGAAGAAGAGTCAGAACTGGCCAAGTATGTGGCTGCTTACACTGATGTGCCATCCACAGATGATGTAATCCTACTGGAAAAGATACCTTACTTCATCAATAAAAGGCTATCTTTGAATTATCTCGAGCTTAATAAGCTTTATACAATGTATGCTATGGAACACGGTATAGGCACTCACCTGCACACACAGGTAACAAATGTCTACACCGCAAATCAACTTACTCCAGTGGAAGATGCTTACCGTATAATTGAAGGAGAGGATCATCCAATCATCTTCGGTCGGAAGAATGATCCACAACCCTTCAGGATAGAAAAAGTTGATCTCGAACCCGACACCGGGAGATTGTCCCTTTATATGTATAGTTCCCAATCCAAGTACCTCATGCAAAAATAAGGGTATGATCTGGAAACTACACCAAGCTTAAACTACGGCATTGGATGGCGGTTACACTTACAATTGCCGGTCCCGGCTGGTAAACCACGAGACTATTACAACAAAACCAGATATGGGCTAGGTTATGTTACACCGGCAACGACCCCTGAAAGCTCAGACGAGGAATGCGACTGGCATTCACACTCAACCGGATCACCCACTTTCGATTCGGATGTCAGCATCGGGGACATGCTCAGGCAAGTCTGGTCCGTCAATATGGCATTTGCCGATGCCTACGAAGAAGATGAAGACATTCCTGAACTTCTTAAGTTAGAGCCATGGGCACAACAACTAGATGCGCAATGGAAGAAGCGGTTTGAACAAAGAGAGCCTCCCACCGAGGATGAGGTTGTACAAGTCGATCTCGGTGATGAGTCCTCTCCAAAGCCCATCTTCGTCAGCAAGAATCTGACAAACGAAGAGCGAGAATCACTACTACAACTCGTCAGAGAATACATCGAAGTGTTCGCCTAGAGCTACGAAGATATGCCAGGACTGAACCCCGAGGTTGTATTTCACAAACTCAACATTCGTCCAGACGCAAAACCAGTCAAGCAATAGCAACGACGGTTTTATCCCGACGTCATGAATGCCATTAAAGCTGAGGTCAACAAACTGATAGCCAGCGGCTTCATCCGTGAGGAACAGCATCCAGACTGGGTCGCCAACATAGTGCCAGTCCTCAAGAAGAATGGAAAGATTCGAATCTGTATCGACTTTCGCAATCTGAATGAGGCATGTCCTAAGGATGAGTTCTCTCTCCCTATCACAGACATCATGATCGACAATACCTGCGGCTTTGAGCGTATGTCATTCATGGATGGTTTCTCGGAGTACAACCAAATCAAGATATTCCCTGATGACGAAAAGCATACATCATTCCTAACACCAATTGGCACATACTGCTACACAGTCATGTCTTTCGATTTAAAGAATGCTGGCGCCACCTATCAAAGAGCTATGAACGTCATCTTTAGAGACCACTTACGCAAGACAATGGAATGTTATGTCGACGACATTGCCGTCAAAAGCCGCTCTAAGGAAGATCATTTGCATGATCTGAGGACAGTGTTCGACCTGATACGAGCGCACAATTTGAAAATAAATCCCACAAAATCCTTCTTTGGTGTATCCAACGGAAAGTTCTTGGGTTTCATCATTACCTCCCAGGATATCCACGTAGACCGTGAGAAGACGAAGGCAATCATGGAGATGGGTCCCCCGAAAAATCTCCGTGAACTCCGAGGTCTTCAAGGGAGGATGGCCTACATCAGGAGGTTTATCTCCAACCTCTCTGGACGATGTCAACCATTCACCCACTTCATGAAGAAGGGCGTTTCATTCGTATGGGATGAAGAATGCCAGCGCGCCTTCGACAACATCAAAGAATATCTGACGAACCCTCCAGCCTTGGTAGCCTCGGTTGCTGGAAGACCATTCCTGCTCTACATACGAGCGATGGAACATTCTCTCGGTGCTCTGCTAGCACAAAACAACGAGGCAGGCCATGAGCAAGCTATATATTACCTCAGCCGAATGATGATGGGGCCGGAGCATCGATACACTGCTGTGGAGAAAGAGTGCCTTGCTCTGGTTTTCGCCATTCAGAAGACGTGACACTATGTTACGGGACAAACCATCTATGTCATATCAAGAGTCAACCCCCTCAGGGTCCTCATGACTAAGCCAGGTGCACTCAGCTTTCACCTCGCTACCTGGGCGATATTACTGTCCCCCTACCACATGATCTTCGTTCCGTAAAAGGCTGTTAAAGGTCAAGCTCTGGCAGACTTTTTAGCAGCTCATCCAGGTTCGGAGTCAACCAAAATAGACGAAGAAATTCCAGATGAGGTCGCCAATTCAAATGTGGCCTCCCATGATATCGTATGGCGAATATTCTTCGACGGCCCTTCTAGAACTGGGCCCAAGGGCAACATCGTCGCTGGAGTCGGAGTAGTGCTGATTTCTCCCTCTGGACTAGTGATCAATCGAGCTTATTCCCTCACGGAGCCCTGTTCAAACAATGTGGCCGAGTACAATGCTTTGGTCATTGGCCTCCGACTTGTAAAAGAGCTGGGGATAGAGCACCTTGAAGCATACGACGATTCACAGTTAATCGTCAATCAGATCCGGGGTTCATACGAGGTTCGCCATGAAGACATGATCCCCTATCACCAAATAGCAATTAACATCATCTCGTCCTTGGAAGGGTTCTTCATAGAACACGTTTCCAGGCTCCAAAACATTGAAACCGATGCCCTAGAAGGCCTTGCCGCTTCCTTAGCAGTTCTGAATCATGCTCATCATCTGGTTGACATCATAGGCCGTGAGTTGGTCTGTCCCAGGTATAATGTTCAATGTGTTGAGAGTTACTCCACGCTGATAGTCGATGAAGCACCAGACTAGAGACAACTATTCATTGACTTTGTAGTCTACGACATCCTGCCAAAGAATCCGAAGGAAGCCACTTCTATCAGAAGACGTTCCCTCAGATTCTTCTACGATACAGAGACGAAAATGCTATATCAGCGATCATACGATGGATTACTGCTTCGATGTCTGTCAAATACAGAAGCCAAAGAAGCCGTACGTGTAGCTCATGACGGCATCTGTGGGGCCCATCAGCCTGGCCCGAAATTACAGGATCGCCTTCGACGAATAGGCTATTACTGGCCCACGATGGTTGCAGATGCAATATACTATGCACAAAAATGCAAAGCCTGTCATGTCCACGCAGATTTCATCCACCAACCATCCGAGTTTCTACATTCGACGGTGTCATCCTGGCTATTTGAAGCATGGGGAATGGACATCATTGGTCCAATCACTCCGTCTTCGTCCAGAGGACATCGCTTCATACTCGCAATCACAGATTACTTCTCCAAATGGGCGGAGGTTGTTCCGCTAGCAGAAGTGAAGACTTCAAACATGATCAGCTTCCTCAAGCATTACGTCATCTATCACTTTTGACTGCCCCGAAGGATCATCCATGATAATGGTCCGCAATTCGCAAGCCATGCTTTCTATCAATTTTGTGACAAACACCGAATCCAGAATATTGCTTCAACACCATACAACCCGACGGCTAATGGTCTGGCTGAAGCATTCAACAAAACAATCATCAAGCTTCTCAAGAAGTTCGTGTCATCAAACAAACACTTCTGGAATGAAAAGCTCCGTGAATGCTTATGGGCGTACCGTACTACCGTACGGACTGCCACCGGGAACACACCATTCTCTCTGGTATACGGAAGTGAGACAATTCTCCCACTGGAGACTCAAATCCCCTCACTCTGTGTCGCTCTTACCTACCGATTGACGACAGATGATAATCACCATCGTCGAATACAAGAGTTGGAGGCCCTAGATGAGAAGCGCCTGTTAGCTCAACAACGAATCGAGCTGTACCAAGCCCGTATCTCACTACAACAAAAATACCTTTTAATGACGGCTAAAAAGCGTCATTAATTGCAAACCATGACGCTTTTTTTTCTCAGTCCAAGCGTTATGAAATCGGGTGTTATAAATGTTTTTAAAAGCGTTATAGATAATTCATCCAAAACCGTCATTAATAGATTTAATTTCTGCTACGTTTTATTTGCAAAGCGTTATGGATAGTTATAAAAAATCGCTGTATATGGTCGTTGTATCACATTTATAACGCTCTATACTGCATGTTATACATTCCAAACACTGCTCAGTTTAATTCGAAAACAACCACTTTGAACCATATTCACAACAAAGCATTGAAATGTAATATAAAGTACCATTCTCCATTTTATTGTCTCAAAATAGAGTATTTTAGCTACCATTCTATATTTCTCCATTTCATTATATACATCTTCTCAAAATATATAGAGTATCCAATATAGAGTACACTTTAGCTACATCAAAACTATCGACATCAAAAATCTCACAGATACTGTAGCGAAGAAGCACACTTATAACGCTTCAACTTGGCCACATGAAGATTGTCCATAGCACATGTACGTATAGCAAAATCCTGAAAAAGAAAGCAAAATCCTATATTTTAGAGTATGTCAATTTTATAGTCTGTGATTTATATCGAAAAACCGAGAGTATTAGAGTACTCTAATAAAAATAAAAACCGACAAATAAAGTAAAACATCTAGGCATGGCATAGTGGACGTAGTCCCAAAATCAACGATGCAGGCATGCTAATGGAAATGTCATTTTCGAAATAGAAATACTCCCAACTAATATATACACGCATGTGATTTATAACGAAAAGCTCCCAACAAAAATACCCACAGTACCAAGTTAAATCCATCATGCATAATAAATACCCAACCAACAATTTTAATCCAAATAGCAAAACATCTCCTACAACAAAGAAATCTTTCCCAACCCAACATGTATAATAGGGAAAACCTAAACCAATATCCCACAACAAGTATAGGAAGGAGACCCTAAGCAACAATTTATACAAGAAACCCAAACCAACAATGCATGCATCACAAATAATTCCAACAGCAGCTAGGTAACCCAAAACCGAAAATGATCCAACAGCAAGTAAAGAACCGAACATGATCTAAAGATCATTCCCGCTTCACAAACAAAGACAATCGTAGGATCGTCAAGCCAAAATCGAACCCAACACATATCAGTCGATCGAAACCCATTTTATGTAGGGATCGAGATCCAACAATATCATCGACAAACAAAACAAATCCAAAAACTGAAATCAATCAAGAGTTTAGAATTTATACCCCAGAATTTGGTGTCGAAATCCGAACGGAGCCTTCAGACTCGGCTCGCAGGCACGCACGGCGCCTCGCCGGGTCGCGGCTGCAACTGTGGAGAGGCTACATCATCTACACGAAAGTATCCTCACATCCGTGTCCAGTATCGACTCGTACAAACACGAGCGTATCTGCCCCTAAAATGAACAACCCAACAGTACCAACATACAAACTACGACTAACGACAAGAAACAAAATGAGATATATAAGATGTCTCAGATAAGGATCAATCATCATTTGCTGTACTAGCGTGCCATAACACGTATAGGACACGTCCCGACACGGAGCCAGTGTATCTGATACGATCTGCAACGCTTTGGTTCATTTGGTCGAACGACCAACACCAAGAATATCAGAGTACTCTAATAAAAATTGAAACCGACAAATAAAGTAAAACATCCAGGCATGGCATAGTGGACGTAGTCCCAAAATTAACGATGCATGCATACTAATGGAGATGTCAATCCCGAAATAGAAATACTCCCAACTAATATATACCCGCATGTGATTTATATCAAAAAGCTCCCAACAAAAACACCCACAGTACCAACACGTATCAGTCGATCGAAACCTTTTTTATGTAGGGAAGCCCAAGAAATTCATACTAATAACTAACTGCAATTTGGACACTAGCCTAATTTGGTATCTGTATTACAAAGCTTGTAATAGGCATATCAAGTTGTCTTATGGCAGCTTTGAGCTTCATGTTACAAGCACTTGTATGAAAGGTTAAAATTTCTGTAAGACGGTCTATTATCATGGTTGGAGTAGTTACTAAGCGACTGTTCCCTGTCCAACTTCATTTGTTATAAGCGTGCATTATCTCCATCTTTATAAGCATGCATTATCTCCATTTGTTATAAGCATGCATTATCCATTTAGTCAAACAAATTTTAGACCTTTAGTTGGATGTTTTATATTTTATATTTTTATGAACATGGTATCATTGAATAAGAAGAAACAAAAGACAGTTTGACGTTCACCTTCGTCCACGTCCACGTCCATGTCCGGACACGAGTTATTTTATTTTTTCAAGAGGAAAAGAGATTAGGGCGACCCCAGACATCAGTATATTTACCAAAGTACCTGCAATAATTAATGTACGGACAAAACTCATCCTACCATTCCTATACGGACACTCGTACACAATTTTTTACTGATAGGAATTGAATAGCTACAGGAGTGGGGAAGTGAATTTTTAAAATAAAAAAGAAACGGAGACTATGCTAGAAGTATATTCATACTTCATATGTTCTAAGCTTTGTTTAATCTTCTCATTATCATGTTTTATTCTCCTTTAACTTGTAGGCATGCCTTAATATACAGCTAATATAATTTTAACATCTAGGATGTCTGGAAGTAGAGTATCCAATATGACAATACGAGTATGGGCACCTTCATTGAATTATCCCTACAAGTATATCACTATCTTCAGATTCTCCTTTGGTGTAAGATGTGGACAGAGATCTAGTAGATCTATTTGTCCATCGACTCTGTGTCATCCTTTTGTCCTGATACTTGTTTTACCTATTAGTTGGGTCCTCATTAGCCTATTAGACTCTATATCATTTAGTATTATATATAAGATTATAATATACCATGAATCACAAATAAGGGAGCCTTCGGACGCGGCTCGCATGTGATTTATATCGAAAAGCTCCCAACAATTTATACAAGAAACCCAAACCAACAATACATACATCACAAATAATTCCAACAGCAGCTAGGTAACCCAAAACCGAAAATGATCCAACAGCAAGTAAAGAACCGAACATGATCTAAAGATCATTTGCGCTTCACAAACAAAGACAATCGTAGGATCATCAAGCCAAAATCGAACCCAACACGTATCAGTCGATCGAAACCCTTTTTATGTAGGGATCGAGATCCAACAACATCATCGACAAACAAAATAAACCCAAAAACTAAAATCAATCAAGAGTTTAGAATTTATACCCCAGAATTTAGTGTTAAAATCCGAAGGGAGGCTTCGAACTCGGCTCGCAGGCACGCACAGCACCACGCCGGGTCGCGGCTGTGACTGTTGAGAGGCTTCGGACTCGGCTCCCCAAATGTAATTACACTCCCTTGAACAAGAACAAACAAAAAAAAATTTAAAGAACCCTTTTAGGGAAAAAAAATCCAAATCAAAAATTAAGAACCCTAATTTTTAGGGAAAAATTACACTCCCAAAAAAATCTTTTTTTAGGAAAAAAATCCAAATCAAAATCACTCACTTAATCAAGAGAAGTCAACGATGATGCAGCCCTTTTCGGTTCATCGCCGACGTGGACAGAGACGTCGGAAAACCCTAAAATTTAGAACCCTAATTTTGGAGAGATGGATGCATGTATGGTTGTCAAAAATTAGGAGATTTTTGAATTTAGGGCATAAAATAAGCAATGATCGAGATTTTAGGACAAACCGGTGGTGAAGGCTACGCCGGTGACATCCTTCCCTCTGCAATGGAGTCTATAACCGAGGGAAGCGAGGAACGGGCTGAAGGAAGTTAGGGAGCGGGGAGCGGGGAGCGGACTGAGGGGAGTTGGGGAGCGGGGAGTAGGCTGAGGGGAGTTGAGGAGTGGGAGGAGAAGGAGAAAGAGAGAGGGTTTAGAATTTTTCATAAGTACGGAAGAATTGCGGGGGAGTCGGGGTTTTGATCCAAATTTTCGTGCTTTTTTTTATGACGCTCGTATCATTGGAGTACTATCAATAACGTTTTTAATGTAAACCGTCATAGATTCTAGTCTTGCTGAACATTGATGACGCTTCCACATCAGCCATCATGAAAATTACTTATCAAGCGTCATTAAAAGGTATTTTTGTTGTAGTGTCTCCGGAGCCTTCAACAAAAAGGTTAAAATCAGAACATTCCAAGTGGAAGATCTCGTTCTGGCAGTTCGGAGGCCGATGGTTATGACTCACAAAATCGCCGGCAAGTTTCAGCCAAAGTGGGAAGGCCCGTTCATCATCGACGCTGTATTCTCCAATGGAGCTTACCGCCTCGCAAAACAAAATGGAGACTTGCTCATGTTGCCCATCAACGACAAGTTCCTAAAGAAGTATTACGTCTGAAACGAAATCCTCCAGGGTGTTGAGTTATATGCCCTGTGGTACCGCTGAACTCACACCCCGACTTCAAATCCTCCAGGGTGTTGAGTTATGTACCCTGTGGTACCGCTGAACTCACACCCCGACTTTAAATCTTCCAAAGTGATGAGTTACGTACCCTCTGGTACCGCTAAACTCACATCCCGACTTCAAATCTCCCAGAATGACGAGTTACGTACCCTCTCGCACCGCTGAACTTACATTCTGACTCCAAATTTCCCAGAATGTTGAGTTATGTACCCTCTCGTACCGCTGAACTTACATTATGATCCCAAATCTCCAGATTGTCAAGTTATGTACCCGCAGGTACCGCTGAATTTATACTCTGGTCACTACAGATGAATCTATGTCGCGTCTTTTAGGTAGTAAGTTATGTATGGTTATACCTCTGAACTTTCTTCTTGAAAGAGCTCCCTCCTTATGATCCAATACCCGCACTTTTAGTACACAAAAAGGGTAACAGTTCCACAGATTTTCTGAAACAACCACATCGATGTTACCTCTGAGTTGTTTCCCTTCCATCAAAAATAAACCATCCCTTACATAGAACTTCCACGTCGATGTTGCCTCTGAGTTGTTTTATGTACCCTTCATGGAGCCTACTCCTGCCATGTCCTCATTACCTCTGAGTGGGAAGGCTCCATCGAAGAAACCCTCATATTTACCATGTCCTCATTACCTCTGAGTAAGTATGTTGGTTCTCTCTCGACTTATTATCCGTACCAAAAAAAACCTAGGGTACGCCAAGGATAATAGGCCCACAAATGTCCTCTGTTGACCACAAATGTCCACTGTTGACCACAAATGCTGTACTAAGTTTCCTAGTACATGTCCCTCATTTCTCATTATGCCCCGGGGGTCCAGCTGCTCCATGGCATTATTTTTCCCGATACCAGGAACGCCCATAGCCACCTTACTGTGGAATTGTTCCGAGTATCCCTATCAACTTGTTATCTGTACCTAAAACCAAGGTATACCCAAGGTAACAAGTCCACAAACAGTCCCCCAGTGGGGCAAATACCACAACACCACAAACACAATAAGCAGTACAAATGAAGGGTAAAATAAAGCATACTCTTTTATTTGAAAGGCAAAAGTACTACATGTTCTGGGGACCACGCCTCCCTCAAGAAAGGAAAAGAATGAAAACGAAAGAAGAAAAAAAAGCCGACTATGGTTCGGCGATACACAACTCCATGAGACGGTCCCTCAGCAAGACAATCGACCGCTCGAACCCCTGCTTGGCCCAACGCTCGGCCTCCTGAGCCAGCCGCTCCGCGTCTTCTAGGTCCGCATGAGCCCGCCAGCCATCCTCGAGCTTCTTCAAAGCAGGCTCCAGACTAGCAGAAGCTCGGGAGACCTTTTCGGTCTCATGAACGATCAGCTCTTTATCCACACGGGAAGCTTTAAGCTCAGACTCCAAGAAGGCCAGCTTCCTCTGGAGTTCGAGGATCTGCTCCCTTGTATCAATTATTTTGCGAGAGGCGGCCGCTTCCTGAGCTATGCAATCCTCTCTCATGTGGCTCAGCTGATCATATCGAAGAGATAGGTCGCCGAGGTCCTTCATTATAACCGGCTTGGACTTATCTCATGTAGCTCTTACCTTCTCCAGGACAGTGGTAAGGAAGCCCCGCTCCTGATCGATTGCTGCAGACAGATCATCTTGCCGCAGCACTTGAAACTGGGCCACGAGCTGATCAGCCTCTAACAATTTGGGCTCCAGAAGCGCAGCTATCCCTGTCCCACCAGGGAGGGTTTTAAGAATGTCAATCTGGCCTCGGGCACATTATCGGGCCAAGGCAAAGGGGGTCCCCCGCTCCACAGCAGCTTCGACCCCTCTCTTCAAGTGGCGGTAGAAACTGTTAATTACATCCTTTGATGCCTCATCCAGAACTTCCGTAGAGGATGGCGTCAGAGGAAGTGTAGCTGGCAGTGTCGAAGGGGATACGCCAGAACCTGCCACCCCTGCCACCAGGGAAACAAATTCTGAACGAAAAGATGCGTGAATGGCAGCTAACTCCTCCTCCGCGGCTCGAAGAACCTGTATACTCGGCAAGGCGGAGAGGTCGACCCCCGAAGCCACATGAGCAGAGGAGGATGCATGAACCATTGCTCCCAGCCCCGGCTGCACTGCTGTCCAATCTCATGAACTCGATCCAGCGGGAGGCCCCTCAATATAAGTCGAAAAAGGAGGGGGCACACCCTCTCCCACCAGATCCCCGCTGGTAGAGCCTTTCCTGACAAGATCCGTCATTGGCAGTGAAGAGGCAGGACCTGTATGTCCAGAGCAACCACCAATCAGCATAACCCGAAGGATGTGATGATAGAGCACATGGGCCTCCTCACTAGTCAAAATTTGGCTTATCTTACTGGGGGCAGGTTGTGGAGGCTGAGGCTCGCTCACAGCCGCCATGGTCCCTTCACCAGTAACCTCCAAGCCGAATTCAGCTGGCTCTTCTGCCCCAGCCGCCCCGGAAGAAGATACGACTAGATCAGTGTCACCCTGCTAAAATTCAACAGCCTCGGGGACGGGTTCAGTGGAGCCCCCGTCGCCCTTGGTCAAGACCTCAGCAATGTGAGATCCCTCAGCCGCCGCCAAGAGGGCCCCGTCAGAAATAATCTCGGCACACATGTCACTAATCAAAGTATTTAGGGCTGGATTGACTTCAGAAATAGCGGCCGGTTCTCGAGATTCCTCTTCTTCTAACGCCTACAAGAGGAAAGGAAAATGATTAAGATCAAAGTTCAGGAGAAAGGAAGAACTAAAAAAAGATGGTAGTAGCTCGATTTACCTCCGAAACAGGGTCGACGTCCTCGCTTCTCTCCCTTATAGTTAGCCTGCGATGTCTGACCGCAGCCCGTTTTTGGGAGTACGGAATATCGCCAACAGGGAGATTTTTTTTGCTATGTTTTCGTACAGGACCAGGTGCAACAGGCGGCTGATCCGCCACCATCTCATCAGGCACAACAGGCGGCTGATCCACCACCATCTCATTTGGCACGACAGGTGGCTGATCTGCCACCATCTGATCTGACACAATAGGCGGCTGATCCGCCCCAACATCTTCTACTGGAGGGAAAGAGTTATCTGCATCGTGCTCCTCATTCTCTTCGTCTACATTTATGGACTCCGAGTCAGGCACAGGAACCGCATTCGCCCTCCTTTTCCTCGTCTTAGACCCCTTGGGCTTCTCCGCCAAGCCGATACCCACAATGAAGCTGGTACTTGGGTTAAAATTAACGGTAGGCTTGCACGCCGTAACATGGTATAGGGCCGCCATATACAAAATCTCCCCTGGCGCATCACCGTCAGGAACCGAAAAGGTGGTTCGGGTATGAACCGTGTCTGTAGAAGCATGGAAAAGAATAAAAAAAGCCCATGCGGCTCAAAAACAGAAGAAGCCCATGCGGCTCAAAACAAAAAGAGCCTCATGCGGCTCAGAAACTCTCTAATAGCCTCATGCGGCTCAGGAAAGAATCACGTGGCCCTATGCAGCTTGCTTTTACAGCTGGCCATAAAGTGACTGCTCCCATTAAATGCTCTGACATAAAGTGATAGCTCTGACATTAAACCTGAAATGATGAACTCTGACATGACGGAGTGTTCCTCGAGAAATGAAGGAAATGTCCTAGATAGCTGGCACGATCCACCAACCACCAAAGCTCTCTATGCGACTGCCACCCCCCCATGCGGCTGATGCTCTCATGCGGCTCGGATCGTGGAGACCATCGTCATGCGGCTCAAATCCTAAGAAGCTACCCCATGCGGCCGCTGTTCTCATGCGGCTCGGATTATGGGAATCATCTCCATGCGGCTCAAATACTGAGAGACCATACCCATGTAGCCTTGACACGTGGCTAGTCTTATGCGGCTCAATAGGAAACCATCCCCATGCGGCTCAGATTTTGGAGGCTACACCTATGCGGCTGCCACCTTCATGCGGTTCAAAACCTAAGAAGCTACCCTCATGCGGCTGTGGCTCGCGGTTATGACACGTGGTAGAAGATCAGTTTCTCTATAATGATGGTTAGACACGTGGCATTAAATCAATCAAGATTTATCAACAAATCCCAACAACCAGATTTAGTGCAATCATCATAATTACCCGAATCAAAGCAGATTTTCTACAATCATGCAGATTAAACACGTGGCAGAAGATCCGAGCTTCCAAAGATTCATGACAATCAACATTAATTGCCCATACGGATTTGACACAATCAGCATTAATTGTCTAGATTCGTTGCAATCAAGATTAGTGGTCCAGATTAATTGCCAACAAAATAGGATCAAGAAAAATGACAATTAAATCCCCAAGCCGCCGACTTTTTTAGGGCAATCATTGCAAACCCTAATGATGTCACCCCACTCCTATAAATAGCAAGGTGCCATTCCTTTGCAAAAGTGAGAGGACCCCCGGCTGGATACACAGAGAGCCAAAGGCACGCACAGAAGAGTCTCCCCACACATTCCGAGAGCATTTCTTCATCAGAGCCGAGGCTACGTCCGGTCGTCCAAGGAGTAAGGCAGAGCTGTCGTCGCTTTCCCGAGCCTCTATTGTCACCCCCAGAATCAAAACTAAACAATTGTACTTAGATTGCTGTACCTAGGTTTTCATTCCTAGGCTTTCTTTGTATGAGCGAGTTTGTATTGTAAAGTAAAAGTCCAGTCCTCCCATAAAACTGTTCTGTTCTTTTATAATTAATGGCAAACACGATGGCAACTCTGCTGGGGACAAACTTCTCCATGGCTAAGAAGTTGGTGACGCAATCGGATACAGCCAAACTCGGCTCCACACAACAGAAGATGGTCATCCGCTTCGACCAACAGGTGTTTGAAGAAATGCTCTCCGATGGGAGCGCTGGCCCGATCCAGAAGCGAGCCCGTACGAAGAAGGCTCGCAGAGAGTGGAGGCCCAAGTCATTTGCTCCTCCCCAAGCTCTGGACGAAGTACTCTCTGCTGCCCAAGACGGCAAGGGCGACTCTCATACGGTTCTACTTCAGGCCATAGAGGACTCTGCTGTCCCCAAGTCCGACAGAGGAAAATACTATGATGCTGGACTTGCAGGGGCAAAGAGGGACTCTATGTGGTCCAGAAAGAAGCCAAATAAAGGCACCAGCGGCATGTATGATGCTCATGCGGCTAACACTACCAGCCGTATGCATGATGCTCATGCGGCCAAGATTGCCAGCCGCATGCATAATGCTCATGCAGCCAAAACTGCCAGCCGCATGCAGAATGCCCATGCGGCCAAGACTTCCAGCCGCATGGAGGAGACTCACACGACTGAGACTTTCAGCCGCATGAAGAAGGCCTATGCGGCCGCGACTGCCCGTCGCATGAAGACTGTTGATTCCAGCCGCATATTATCTTCTCTACGCAGCTCGGGCTTTGTCTTCGACCGTCTCTCCTATGGCCCTGATCTCTCATGCTCCCAAGAAAATGTGTCTGACTCTCTGTAGCACCACTTAGACTCTTCCTACTATGTGCCCTCAGGCGCTAGATTGAAAAAATCTAGGGCAGCGCGAGCTCGACAAGAACAATCGGCTGTCCCAACCTCTGACCATACGAGCACTCCGCTTACTGTTATGCGGGCCTCTGATGGGAAGTTATACAGAACCACTCGAGTCCAGCCCCCGGCGGCAAACGGACAGAGAGGTTCCCAAAAGTTTCCCTGCAACCAGGGAGCAAACATGGTTGCTCGAGACCCATCTGACTTGCGTGACGTGATCCTTCACAAACGCAAGGAAAAAGAAGGGGACTCGGTGTGCAAAGAGTCCTCCCACAGACATCACTGCACCCAAGTCATTGTCAACTGCTGCTGCAACAACGCGGCAGTACGAGAAGACCGACGGTCCGTCTTCCAAAGACTGCAACGACCAAGTTCAGAGGATGAGGTGCTTTCCACCGTCTCCTGCAACTCTGCTCAGAGAATCCCCGCCAGCGGGAGAGGAAAGAAAATAAATATCTCCAGCCCGAAGATTTCAACTACTGTGACCAAGAAACTATTATCTAAGCGGTTGCCTACCACCGAAGTTTTCCAAGGTACCCGTTCGAAGATGAAATCTACTACATGGGGAGATTCATCATCCACATCACTGGGGGTCGCCGGAACCGGGGGTAGCATTCCTCCAAACATCTACGACAATCCGGTATTCTAAGGAGATGAGCCTGGGGAAATGACTCTCCCAACAGATATAGCAGATACCGACGTCCCCGAGGATGTTCGCGACTCTCAAGACGAGGCAAGCTCTGAAGCTGTGGGTACTATTCCTTCTGAGTCTGAACCAGAGAAAAACATTTCCACATATTCCGACGACTTCTCTGTACAGGGGTATGATTCAGAGGGCACGTCGTCCATCGTCCCTTCCACTTTGGCTCGTGTGAGGACGACATTCATGACAAACGGCGATCAAGATGGTCCCAGTGATAGCCAACGTATCGACACTCTGGAGGCCATACTGCATACCTTGGTCAAGTCCGTGGACGAAATCAAAGTGGCTCTTCCAACTCTGCAAGGAAGGACGCCTGGCCAAATAAGCTTGGGTCCTGCGGTCAATGCGGACTCGAACTCAGCGGCACCAAATCTGGGTGACAATCCTCCTGAAATGTCGGCTCCTACTGCTGCGGATGAGGCCAGGGAGGCAAGAAGAGAGGTCCAGGAGCTTCGGGCCATGTTTTACGCCCGGAAAACCTTCTAAGACCTCAGAATACGGTAACCATACCCTGCTGCATGGAGGGATGTCCCTTTCCCACCAAGATATAAGCCGTTCAACATTAACCCCTATGATAGCAAGACTTTCGCAATTCGGTACATTACTTACTTCGAGGTTACAACCGACCATCTGTCCCATGACGACGCCATCCTTACACGATTATTCATCGGGGCATTGGAAGGGGTCGCCTTCGACTGGTACCGCAACCTGCCAGACAACTGCATCCATTCCTTTGCCGGCTTCAAGCGTATATTCTTGGAGAGGTTCTACGAAGTAGGATAAGACGTGACGATGTCTACCCTCATGGATGTTGTTCAAGGAGAGAAGGAGCTGACAAGAAACTATATTGAGCAGTTTCGTCAAACTGTAATGAATTTGCCGTCTAGAAATCCGGATTCCTCCTTAATTGAAATTTACCAAAATAGACTGCTCCCAACAATCAGCCTCTGGATGGGTGAAAATCAATTTAAGGACTGGAAGACGTTCATCATCAGTGCCACTAGCACCGAAGATAAGTTGAAGAAGGCTCGCCAATTGGGATTACACATCTCGGAGGGAGAGGACAAGGGCAAATGCTCTAATGCCAACACCAACAACGGGGTAATTCCTCCAATAACCAAGACAACGAGGGCAAACAGGCTATGGTGGCCGACACAACCCAGAATTCTGAATCAAAGCCAGCTGAAAAGTAGTGGCCGCAGATGACTTACTCCTTTGAAGACGGTCATGTCAAGCCCATCTTGGACATACTCATACAAGGAGATAGAATCCAGCTCCCTCCACCTAGACGGGAACCTCGGCCGGCCGAGATGGAAAGCCCCAAGTACTGCCATTACCATCGTTACGTCCACCATGCCATGTAGGACTGCTTCCAATTGAAGCGACATATCCAGCATCTCATCGATTCGAAGGTTCTGGCCATTGATTTCGAAGAGGTAATCGTGGCAGCCAACATGGTGTCAGTACAGTTCGGCAGCTTCCCTCCGACAGAGACTCAAGACGGTGTAGTACCCATCCCTCGGACAACAATAGAGATTGCTAATCTTCCACCTCTCCGAGATCAGGCTACTGGTCTTGTGCCCCTCACCACATCACGAGGGGAGGTCATGTGGGTCCATCCGGACCTGGTATTTGAAGTGACTCAACCTACACCACCCTCCACTGGCAGGAAGAAGGGTGGAAAGGTCAGATCCTGCCGTACAATCTTGACAGATGTCGAAGAAGCCACAGCTGTTGTCACTCGGTCGGGTGCGCAATCCAAACCTACACCGGATAACTCGACTGAAGATCATCAGCCGGCTACTGCTGACGCTCCAGGACCTTCTCAAACACCGACGACCGACAAGCCTAGGCCGAAGGAGACTCGCTTTGATAAATCCCTCCGAAAAGAGGCACCTCATGGGCTGGAGAGGCCCTACAACTTTGACATCTTGGCACAATTGGCCAATATACCGGCCAAATTGTCATTATACGAGCTCCTGAGACTCTCCAAAGATGTTCGCGTGGCACTGAGCGATGCACTCCAGAATGTCGACACATATCTGGCTCAGGTCAACCTCACGGGAGAGAGCCCGCCTGCAAATCTCCAGAACAGCGCTTGCACAGGTGCAATGCCCAACATCATCTTCACTCCGCAGGATATGCTCATTAAAATCAACCTGCACGATCGTCCGTTGTATTACACTAGATACATCGGTGATGTAAAGGTGGATCGGATGCACATTGATCCCGGTTCTTCTATAAGCATCATCCCGAAGAGTCTGTTGCACCATCTTCGTATCTCCATGCATCACCTGACGGCGACAAGCACCGCCATCAGCGGTTTTAATTCGGGCAGGAGCTACCCGATCGGAAAGATTCGCTTGAAGTGTCAAATCGGCGATCTGCAGTCAGAAGTGACTTGTTATGTCATAGATGCGGACACTTCCTACAATATTCTCCTGGGGCGTCCTTGGATACACGATTACATGATCGTGTCTTCCATGCTGTACCAGTGCTTCAAGTATGTCGACAAGTACGGCTTCGTGAGGACAGAATTTGTCGACATCGATTCCTTCAAAGGAGTCGAGTCTTATTACTCGGACTCCTGCTTGTACGAGAAGTCGAAGAGGCACCTTATCGAAGGAGATATGCAAGCTCAAACTGAGACAACAACGGGATTAGAAGAACCTCTGACGATCCACCTTCAAGCTCGCAAACCTGGCAAGACCGCACCCCTTACGTCCGCTCTGCGTAAGGATGCAATCAGTCTCTCGGCACAAGAGGGACAAATGATAATCCGACTGCCAAGGTCTGGCCAAGCGCCAAAACCCACAATGGAGCCACTGACAATCAGGCTGCCAAGAGCCAGCCAACCACAAATAGAGAAGCTTAAACCCTCTGACAAGCCAATAACGATACGTCTTCCCAAGATGAATCGTCACCCCAATGCGAAGTCGGGGACTCCTAGCGATCCAACAACTCCCCGCCTAGCATCAAGCACCAAACAGGGGGTCGCTAGTTCGCCAACGACTCCACGTTCTACCCCACCAGCGGAACCCCTGATGATTAAGCTGCACAAGTCATCCTCTCAGTCTTTATTTATACAGGGGGTGGCCGAAGAAGAACCAGAATTGGCGAAGTATGTGGCGGCTCACACTAATGTTCCATCCGCAGATGATGTAATCCTACTAGAAAAGATACCTTACTTCATCAATAAAGGACTGTCTTTGAACTATCTCGAGCTTGATAAGCTTTGTACAATGTATGCTATGGAACACGGTATAGGCACTCACCTACACATGCAAGTGACAAATGTTTACACCGAAAATCAACTTACTCCTGTGGAAAGTGCCTACTTCATAGTCGAGGAAGAAGATCATCCAATCATCTTCGGCCGGAAGAATGATCCACAGCCTTTCGAAATAGAGGAAGTCGATCTCGAATCAGACACCGGAAGACTGCCCCTTTATCTGTATAGATCCCAATCCAAGTACCTCATGCAAAGACAAGGGTATGATCTGGAGACTACACCAGGCTTGAACTATGGCACTGGTCGGCGGTTACCTTTACAGTTGCCAGTTCCGGCCGGAAAACCACGGGATTACTACAACAAGACCCAATGTGGACTGGGATATGTTACGCCTGCAACGACCCCTGAAAGCTCAGATGAGGAATGCGAATGGCATTCACACTCAACCGGATCACCAACTTTTGATTCAGATATCAGCATCGTGGACGTATTCAGACAGGTCTTGTCTGTCAATATGGCATTCGTCGACGCTTACGAAGAAAAAGAAGACATTCCTGAACTCCTTGAATTAGAGTCGTGGGCCCAACAGCTGGATGCATAATAGGAAAAGCAGTTCGAACAAAGAGAGCCTCCTACTGAAGATGAGGTTATGCAAGTTGACCTCGGCAATGAGTCTTCTCCAAAACCAATCTTCGTTAGTAAAAGCCTGGCAGACGAAGAGCGAGGATCGCTGCTACAACTCATCAAAGAATATATTGATGTGTTCGCCTGGAGTTATGAAGACATGCCAGGGCTAAACCCCGAGATTGCACTTCACAAACTCAACATTCGGCCGGATGCAAAGCCGATCAAGCGACAACAGTGACGCTTCCGCCCGGACATTATGAATGCGATCGAAGCCGAAGTCAACAAACTGATAGTCAGTAGCTTCATTCGTGAGGAACAACATCCGGACTTGGTCGCCAACATAGTACCGGTCCTCAAGAAAAATGGAAAGATTCGAATCTACATCGACTTCCGCAATCTGAACGAGGCGTGTCCCAAAGATGAGTTCCCCCTCCCTATCATGGACATCATGATTGATAACACCTGCGGCTTCGAGCGCATGTCATTTATGGATGGTTTCTCGGGATACAACCAAATCAAGATATCTTCCGACGACGAGAAGCACACATCATTCCGAACACCGATTGGCCCATACTGCTACACAGTCATGCCTTTTGGTTTAAAGAATGCTGGCGCCACGTATCAAAGAGCCATGAGTGTCATCTTCAGAGACCACTTATGCAAGACCGTGGAGTGCTATGTTGACGACATTGCTGTCAAAAGTCGCTATAAGGAAGACCATCTGCAGGATCTAAGGACGGTATTCGACCTGATACGAGCGCACAACTTGAAGATGAATCCTACCAAATCCTTCTTGGGCGTATCCAGTAGAAAATTCCTAGGTTTTATCAATACTGCCCAGGGGATTCATATAGATCCGGAGAAGACAAAGGCAATCATGGAGATGGGTCCCCCGAGAAATCTTCGTGAACTTCGAGGCCTTCAAGGGAGGCTAGCTTACATCAGGAGGTTCATTTCCAACCTCTCCGGACGATGTCAGCCATTTACTTACCTCATGAAGAAGGGCATCGCATTCGTATGGGATGAAGAATGCCAGCGTGCCTTCGACAGCATCAAAGAATATTTGTCGAACCCTCCAGTCCTAGTGGCCTCGGTTGCTAGAAAATTATTCTTGCTTTATGTACAAGCGATGGAGCATTCTCTCGACGCTCTGCTAGCACAGAACAACGATGCAGGCCATGAACAGGCTATATATTACCTCAGTCGAATGATGATGGGGCCGGAACATCGATATACCATCGTGGAGAAGGAATGCCTCGCCCTGGTGTTCGCCATTCAGAAGACGCGATACTATGTCACGGGACAAACCATACATGTGATCTCACGAGTCAATCCCCTCAGGGTCCTCATGACCAAGCCAGGGGCACTCAGCTCTCGCCTCGCTACATAGGCGATATTGTTGTCTCCCTACCACATGATCTTTGTCCCACAAAAGGCTATTAAAGGTCAAGCTCTGGTAGACTTTTTAGCAGCCCATCCAGGTTCAGAGTCAACCAAGATATACGAAGAGATTCCAGATGGGGTTGCCGACTCACATGTGGCCTCTCATGATACCATATGGCGAATGTTCTTCGACGGCGCTTCCAGAACTGGGCCCAAGGGCAACATCGTCGTTGGAGTTGGAGTGGTGCTGATTTCTCCCTCCGGATTGGTGATCAACTGAGCTTATTCCTTCCCGGAGCCCTGTTCAAAAAATGTTGCCGAGTACAATGCTTTGGTCATTGGCCTCCGACTTGCAAAGGAACTGGGGGTAGAATACCTTGAAGCATACGGCGACTCGCAGTTAATCGTTAATTAAATCCGGGGTTCATATGAAGTCCGCTATGAAGATATGATCCCCTATCACCAAACGGCGATCAACATCATTTCGTCATTCGAAGGGTTCGTCATAGAACACGTTCCCATACTCAAAATATCGAAGCCGATGCCTTAGCTGGCCTTGACGCTTCCCTAGCAGTTTCGAACTATGTTCATCACTCGGTGGATGTGATAGGCCACGAATTGGTTTGTCCCAAGAATAACAATCAGTTTGTGGCGAGTCATTTTGCTCGAACGATTGACGAAACACCAGACTGGAGACAGCCATTCATAGACTTTGTAGTCTAGGCATCTTGCCCGAAAACCCAAAGGAGGCCACCTCTACCAGAAGACGTTCCCTCAGATTCTTCTACGATACAGAGACAAAAATGCTGTATCGACGATCCTATGATGGATTACTTCTTCGATGTCTATCAAATACAGAAGCCAAAGAAGCCGTAAGCGAAGCTCATGAAGGTGTCTGCGGGGCCCATCAGTCTGGTCCAAAATTATAAGACCGTCTTCGTCGGATGGGCTATTACTGGCCCATGATGGTAGCAGATGCGATAGACTATACAAGAAAGTGCAAAGCCTGTCAAGTCCATGCAGATTTCATCTATCAGCCATCCGAGTTTCTACATCCGACAGTGGCATCCTGGCCCTTCGAAGCATGAGGAATAGACATCATCGGTCCAATCACTCCACCTTCATCCCGAGGACATCGCTTCATACTCGCAATCACAGATTACTTCTCCAAATGGGCGGAAGCTGTTCCGCTTGCAAAAGTAAAGACTTCAAACATGATCAGCTTCCTCAAGCATCACGTCATCTATCGCTTTGGACTGCCCCGAAGGATCATCCACGATAATGGTCCACAGTTCGCGAGCCATGCCTTCTATCAGTTCTGCGACAAAAACCGAATCCAGAATGTTTCTTCAACGCCATACAATCCAGCAGCAAACGGGTTGGCAGAAGCATTCAACAAAACCATCATCAAGTTGCTCAAGAAGTTCGTGTCTTCCAACAAATGCGACTGGAATAAAAAGCTTGGTGAGTACTTATGGGCATACCGCACTACAGTCCGAACGGCCACCGAGAACATACCGTTCTCCCTGGTATACGGGAGTGAGGTAGTTCTCCTATTGGAGACTCAAATCCCCTCGCTTCGTGTCGTCCTTACCTATCGATTGACGACGGATGATAATTACCGTCGCCGGCTACAAGAGTTGGAGGCCTTGGATGAAAAGCGCATATTAGCTCAACAACGAATCGAGCTATACCAAGTACGCATCTCGGGAGCCTTCAACAAGAAGGTTAAGATCAGAACATTTCAAGTGGGCGATCTCGTTCTGGCAGTTCGGAGGCCGATGGTTATGACTCACAAAATCGCAGGCAAATTCCAGCCAAAGTGGGAAGGTCCATTTGTCGTTGAGGCTGTCTTCTCTAACGGTGCTTACCACCTCACGAAACAAAATGAAGACTTGCTCATGTTGCCCATCAACGGCAAGTTCTTGAAGAAGTATTATGTCTGAAACAACATCCTCCAAATCCCAGATTGTTGAGTTATGTACCCTCTGGTACCGCTGAACGTACATTCTGACCCCATATTCCCCAGATTGTTGAGTTATGTACCCGTAGGTACCGCTGAACTTACACTCCAATCACTCCAGATAAATCTATATCGCGTCTTTTAGGTAGTAAGTCATGTATGATCATACCTCTGAACTTTCTTCCTAAAAGAGCTCCCTCCTCATGATCCACTACCCGCACTTTCAGTGCACAAAAAAGGGTAACAGATCCACAAATTTCCCGAAACAACTACATCGATGTTACCTCTGAGTTGTTTCACTTCCGCCAAAAAATAATCACCCCCTCACATAGAACTTCCACGTCCTCATTACCTCTGAGTTGTTCCATGTACTCCCTTCATGGAGCCCACTCCTGCTACGTCCTCATTACCTCTGAGTAGGAAGGCTCCATCGAAGAAACCCTCATGCTTGCCATGTCCTCATTACCTCTGAGTAAGTGTGTTGGTTCCCTTTCGACTTATTATCCGTACCCAAAATCGGAGTACGCCAAGGATAATAGGACCACAAATGTCCACTGTTGACCACAAATATCCTCCCTGAGTCCACTCCTGCCACTTCCTCATTACCTCTGAGTAGGAAGACTCTGCGGTAAAACCCCCATACTTGCCACGTCCTTATTACCTCTTAGTAAGTATGTTGGTTTTCTCTCGTCTTATTATCCGTATTCTGAACCTGAGTATGCCAAGGATAATAGGCCCACAAATGTCCTCTGCTGACCACAAATGCTGTACCAAATTTCCTGGTACATGCCCCTCATTTCTCATCATGCCCTGGGAGCCCAGCTGCTCCATGGTATTCTTTCTCCCGATACCAGGAACATCTATAGCCACCTCACTGTGGAATTATTCCAAGTATCTCCATCAACTTGTTATCTGTACCCAAAACCAAGGTATGTCCAGGGTAACAAGTCCACAAATAGTCCCCCAGTAGGGCAAATACCACAACACCACAAACACAATAAGCAGTACAAATAAAGGGTAGAATAAAGCATACTCTTTTATTTGAAAGGCAAAAGTACTACATGTTCTGGGGACCACATCCTCCTCAAGAAAGAAAAGCAACAAAAATATTAAAAAAGCAAAAGAGCCGACTATGGCTCGGCGGTACATAATTCCAGGAGACGGTTCCTCAGTAAGGCAGTCCCCCGTTCAAACCGCTGCTTGGTTCGGCGCTCGACCTCCTGAGACAACCGCTCCGCATCATCCAAGTATACGTCAGCCCGCCAGCTATCCTCAAGCTTCTTCAGAGCGAGCTCCAGGCTAGCAGAAGCTCGAGTAACTTTGTCGGCCTCCTGGATAATTATCTCCTTTTCTGTACGGGCAGCTTCGAGTTCAGACTCCAAGAAAGCCAGCTTCCTCTGAAGCTCGAGGATTTGCTCTCGGGAGTCAATTACCCTACGGGAGGCAGTCGCTTCCCGAGCCGTGCAATCTTCACTCTCGCGGCTCAACTGATCATATAGCTGGGACAGATCGCGAAGATCCTTCAGTATGACCGGCTTGACCGTATCCCGAGCGACCCTTGCCTTGTTCACGACAGTTATGAGGAAACCACGCTCTTGATTTATCGCAGCAGACAGATCAGCTTGCCGCAGCACCTGAAACTGGGCCACCAGCTGATCAGCCTCTAGCAATTTCGGCTCCAGAAGTGCGTCTATCCCCGCTCCACCGGGAAGGGTTTTGAGAATGTCAATTTGGCCTTGGGCGCATTGTCGGGCCAAGACGAAAGGGGTCCCCCGTTCCACAGCAGCCTCGACCCCTTTCTTCAAGTGGCAGTAGAAACTATCAACCACGTCCTGTGACGCTTCATCCAGAACTTCCGTAGAAGACGACGTCAAAGGAAGTATGGCTGTCAGTGACGAAGGAGGTGCGCTAGAACTCGCCACCCCTGCCACCAAGGAAACAAATTCCGAGCAGAAAGACGCGTGGATGGTGGCTAACTCCTCCTCCGCGGCCCGTAGAACCTGGATACTCGGTAATGCAGAAAGGTCGACCCTCGAAGCCACTTGAGAAGAGGAGGATGCAGGGACCATCGCTTCCTGTCCTGGCTGTGCCGCCACCTGACCTCCCGAACTTGATTCAGCAGAAGTCCCTTCAAGATAAGTCGAAAAAGGAGGGGGCACGCTCCCTTCCACCAAATCCCTGCTGGCAGAGCCTTCCCTGACAATATCCGTCATGGGTAGTGAAGAGGCGGGACCTGTATGTCCAGAGCAACCATCAATCAGTCTAACCCGAAGGATGTGATGATAGAGCATATAGGCCTCCTCACTAGTTAAGATTTGGCTTATCTTACTATGAGAGGAGTGTGGAGGCTGCAGTTCGCTCACAGCCGCCGTAGTCCCCTTACCAGCAACCTCCAAGTCGAATTCAGCTGGTTCTTCTCCCCCAGTCACCCCGGAAAGGGGTACGACTGGTTCAGCGTCACCCTGCTAAAATTCAGCAGTCTCAGGGACAGATTCAGTAGAGCCCCCATTACCATGGGTTGAGTCCTAGCAAAGTGGGACTCCTCGGCCGCCTCCTGAAGAACCCCAGCAGAAATAATCGCAGTACACACGTCAATGACCAAAGTGGTCAGGGCCGGATCAACTTCAGCGGCCGGTTTTCGAGAATCCGACTCCTCTGACGCCTACAAGAGCAAAGGAAAATGATTAGGCCATAGTGCAGGAAAAAAGAAGGAGAAGACAGTTATAATTCAAGTCACCTCAGAAACAGCATCAACATCCTTGACAAGTAGCCGACGAGACCTAACAGCAGCCCGTTTTATGGAATAAGTTATGCCGCCAGCAGCAGACTCACTTCTCCTTCGCTTGCACGAAGGACCAGGCACATCAGGCGGCTGATCCGCCACCACTTCATCGGACACAATGGGCGGCTGATCCGCCGCCACCTCGTCTAGAGGAGGGAGAGAGTCATCGGCACCCTGCTCGCCATCCTCTTTATCCGCAGTGGTGGACTCCGAGTCCGACACAGGAATCATGTTCGCCTTCTGCTTCCTCGTCTTCGACCCCGGAGGCTTCTTTGCCAAGCCGGTACCAACAATAAAACTGGTACGAGGGTCAAAGTTAACAGAAAACCTGCTCACAGCGACGTGGGAGAGAGCCGCTAAATAAAAAATCTCCCCTTGCATCTCAGCGTCAGGGACCGAGAAACTAGTGCGGGTATGAGCAATGTCATAGTAATGCCAGGCCCTGATGCCATCCAGAACGCTGCCTTCAAAACCCAGGCAAGAGCTGGGACTCTCTAGGAACAGCTGGCTGTACCCAAACTAGCAGAAGAACCGGCTGGGCAAGTAAGGTTCCAGGTAGACGGTATTGCGGTTGCGATATACTAAGTGCAAGGGACGGCTGTTACGCAACCAAAGAAGCATCCTCCCGGGTAAGAGGAGAGGAGGCCCGGTACCGTCAACGTGTACACTCCTCACCTCCTCAGCAGAAAAATGGGGAACATACACGAAGAAGTTATATCCATCCACCCTCGCCAGCACCCTCTGACAAGCGGGCATAGTATTGTACTCCCAGGGCATCTGGCGGTACTGGAAGATAAAAGCATCGTCGTCAGTTACACCATCTTATGGGTCAGGTCTCATCAAAGACTGGCAGTGCATTAATAGCCACCCCATCAAATAGTGGTAGGGTAACTCGATTCGTTTAAAGTTCATCGCCGTGTCACGGGCAATAACCTTGAACGAAAAAGTACGGAGGCCACGGTATATACTGGACACCATGGCCGGAAGAAGAGCCAGTCTGACCCCGAAGGCCAGCTTCATGGCAGAAAGGATGAAATTTTGGCTGATCCTATCAATGGAACTAACTCCGCCTGAGACTACACAATTTCGTAGCCATACCATCAGGAACCCTGCCAGGTTTGCTTTCTTCGATAGCGGCTGGGTATCCTGATAAAAATAATCAAAGGAATCAGTTTGACTCCCAAATGTGTCACCCAAGGCCCTCGATTTCTTGGCGGTTAACACCAGATCCTGTACTTGCTCTCGAGTCAGAGGATTCCGGGGAGTAACCCGGCCTAAGGCACCTTGCTGAAAAAGGTGGGAGAGCTAAGCCCTAGTATGCGGAAGGTTCCCTTCCGAGCTGCCATCCTTCTTGGTCTTCTGCTGACAGTAACTTTGGTGACACAGTAACACCTGGTAGACAGCAACGAAACCCGGATATCGTTGCTCCAAATCTTCGAACTCTTCGTTCGTTGGAGTATATACTTCAAACACTTCATTGCCCCAGGGCAGCCTAGGAACTGCGTGCATCTCATGAAGAGCGAGACCAATCTCCCCTCCAGGTGCGAAGAAGGTCCCCGTCCGCCGGTTGTACATCTCCAAAAGAGCCATGAACAACTCCTTGTTGATGGGCAGTCCGTGACATGTACCCCGGATGGCTGGTAGAGACCAACCTCACGCAGGAAAGTCCCATATTCTCGCAAAATCCACCCGGTCAAATTGGCCCATGAAGGGATGGGGCGTATCCAGTTCAAAAGCAAGGGCCGGCCAACGGGATAAGACCCTTTCCGAGCAAGTTGATTCAGGAAGGTGTTGGCTTGAGAGAATGAAAAATTAGGACCTTGCGCATTTAAGAAGGTACCCGGGGCCAGTCCCATCACGTTACGGCTGACCAGTCCCCTGTCCACGTACGCTGATCCAATGTGCTTATTGTAGTGGATGTTACCCACAATTATTCCTGATCGGTTCGGGGTCAAGGATTCCGGCATCTTCATATCCACCGACAACATATTGAACCACGCCAATGGGAAATGACGCTCCATCTGGGGGATGTGGATCGCCCTCCCAGCAAAAATAAAATTCCAATTCTCAGATATATCCAATACCTGAGAGTTCTTCACAGTCAGGGCATCCCCGAAGAAGAACGCTGGCTTCAGGTACTTTTCCTCTAATCGCCCTGAGTTCAGCATGGCACAGAGAAAGCGAAAGGGCTGGTTCTTGATGAGATTCAGCCTCTTCTCAGGCTCGTTCTGGGGCAGTTGCTCCACCACTTGCTGGACTAGATGGTCAAACCGAACTCCTATGGCAAATTGGCCCTGACCCACCAGGGGTTCTCCTGCAGCATTGACTGGCAGATTTACTAAAAAGAGACAAAAGAAACAAAGTCAGGAGACGGCCAGAAAACATTTAGAGTTCATGCGGCTCTGATTAAACGAGTTCTTATGCGGATCGGTTTTTACAAAGTACATGCGGCTCGGTTTAGACGAGTCCTCATGCGGCTCTGTTTAGGTGGGTTCATGTGCAGTTCTGATTCATGGAACGCTATGCGGCTCAGTCCATTAGGAGCTAATGCGATTTTGTTCAGAGGGACTTCATGCGGTTCAGTTCTAAAGGTGCTTATGCGGCTCAGTCGTTCTCATGCGGCTCAAACATAGGGCATACCCCATGCGGTTCGGATATGAGAAGATCATGCGGCCCATACAACATATGCGGCTTCATCGTACTGAACTTTAGGCAGTTCAATAAAGACGAAGAATGCATTGAATGCTGAGGGAAAGAAGGCTTGTGCATAAAAACATGCAACAGAGCCATTGTTTTAGGGTTTGAAGTGTTCGATCTTCCACATAGTCCTTACCCTTGATGGCAGGGTGGACGTTAGGATAGACTGGGGGTGCTACAGTCGGCGAGGGAGCTGCCGCCTTCTTGACTTTCGTCGCAGCAGAGGCCTTAGAAGCTTTGGAAGCTTTCGAAGCTTTGGAAGCTTTGGGGGCCATCGTCGATTGATGATCAGAGAAGAAAAATAAAGACAGTGGCTTAGGACAAGAGAAGAGGAAGACAATAGAAAGCAAAGAAGTTTTTCTGTCCTAAAAGTACCCCTATTTATAGGCAGACATAGGGGGCACGTGGACCGATAACCGCTTCGGGTCGTGTGCTGCAGGCAAAACCGACTCCTCGGATTTTGCACCCTCTCATAAAGGAGATTCACCCAGGGCATAAAATCAAAATATTTAATGAACCAACTCTTGGGATTCCTCCAAAATACGGCTTTAAAACGAATTAAGGACAATTAATGAGACGCACGCGTGGCAGGGAGCCCATGCGGCTAGGGAGTCTATGCGGCCAGACAGGCCATGCGGCAAAGAAGTCCATACGGCCAGAACATCCTATGCGGCCAGCGGAGCTCATATAGCCATGCTTCATATTCAAAGTATTTCAATTTTTCAAATTAAAAACTTTGAAGGGGGTCTTGTAGAAGCATGGAAAAGAACAAGAAAAGCTCATACAGCTCAAAAACAGAAGAAGTCCATGCGGCTCAAAACAAAAGGAGCCTCATGCGGCTCAGGAATCTATCGGAGCCTCATGCGGCTCGGAAACTCTCCAATAGCCTCATGCGGCTCAGGAAAGAATCACGTGGCCCTATGCAGCTTGCTTTTACAGCTGGCCATAAAGTGACTGCTTCCATTAAATGCTCTGACATAAAGTGATAACTCTGATATTAAAGCTGAAATGATGAACTCTGACATGACGGCATGTTCCTCGGGAAACGAAGGAAATCTCCTAGACAGCTGGCACGATCCACCAACCACCAAAGCTCTCTATGCGGCTGCCACCCCCCCATGCGGCTGATGCTCTTATGCGGCTCGGATCGTGGAGACCATCGTCATGCGGCTCAAATCCTAAGAAGCCACCCCATGCGGCCGCTGTTCTCATGCGGCTCGGATCATGGGGATCATCTCCATGCGGCTCAAATACTGAGAGACCATACCCATGCAGCCTTGACACGTGGCTAGTCTTATACGGCTCAATAGGAAACCATTCCCATGCGGTTCAGATTTCAGAGGCTACACCTATGCGGCTGCCACCTTCATGCGGTTCAAAACCTAAGAAGCTACCCTCATGCGGCTGTGGCTCGCGGTTATGACACGTAGCAGAAGATCAGTTTCCCTATAATGATGGTTAGACACGTGGCATTAAATCAATCAAGATTTATCAACAAATCCTAACAACCAGATTTAGTGCAATCATCATAATTACCCGAATTAAAGCAGATTTATTACAATCATGCGGATTAAACACGTGGCAGGAGATCTGAGCTTCCAAAGATTCATGACAATCAACATTAATTGCCCATACGAATTTGACACAATCAGCATTAATTTTCCAGATTTGTTGCAATCAAGATTAGTGGTCCAGATTAATTGCCAACAAAATAGGATAAAGAAAAATGATAATTAAATCCCCAAGCTGCCGACTTTTTTTAGGGCAATCATAGCAAACCCTAATGATGACACCCCACTCCTATAAATAGCAAGGTGCCATTCCCTTACAAAAAAGAGAGGACCCCCGGCTGGATACACAGAGAGCCAAAGACACGCACAGAAGAGTCTTCCCACACATTCCGAGAGCATTTCTTCATCAGAGCCGAGGCTACGTCCGATCGTCCAAGGAGTAAGGCAGAGCTGTCGTCGCTTTCCCGAGCCTCTATCGTCACCCCTCAGAATTAAAACTAAACAATTGTACTTAGATTGCTGTACCTAGGTTTTCATTCCTAGGCTTTCTTTGTATGAACGAGTTTGTATTATGAAGTAAAAGTCCAGTTCTCCCATAAAACTGTTCTGTTCTTTTATAATTAATGGCAAACTGTGTCGTAATAATGCCATGCCCTGATACCATCCAGGACGCTACCTTCAAAGCCCAGACAAGAGCTGGGACTGTCAAAGAATAACTGGCTATACCCGAACTGGCGGAAGAACCTGTTGGGTAAGTCGGGCTCCAGGTAGACGTTGTTGCGGTTACGATATACTAGGTGCGCTGGACGGATATTACGCAGCCAATAGAGCATTTTTTCAGGTAAGAGGAGAGGAGATTCGGTATCATCAATATGTACGCTCCTCACTTCTTCTGCGGTAAAACGAGGAACAAACACAAAAAAGTCATATCCATCCACTCTCGCCAGCGCTCTCCGACAGGTTGGCATGGTGCTGCACTCCCAGGGCAGATGGTGGAATTGGAAAATGAAAGGATCATCAGCCGTAACGCCGTCTTCTGCTCCAGGCCTCATCAAAGACCGGCAGTGCATTAACAGCCACCCCCATTAGATAATGGCATGGCAGCTCTACACGCTTAAAATCCATCGTCGTGTCCGGGCATGAAGAAGGTTCCCGTCCGTCGGTTGTACATCTCCAGAAGAGCCATAAACAACGGCTTATTTATGGGTAGACCATGACAGGTGCCCCGAATGGCATGGTAGAGGCCGATCTCACACAGGAAAGCCTCATACTTCCACAGAATCCACATGGTCAAGTTGGCCCATGCAGGGATAGGGTTTATCTAGTTCAACAACGCCAATCGGCCGACGGGATATGACCCTTTGCGAGCAAGCTGGCTCAAGAAGGTATCAGCCTGAGATAATGTGAAATTGGAAACCGTTATGTTTATAAAGGTACCCGGAGCCAGTCCCATCACGTACCAACTGACCGGTTCCCTTTCCGCATACGCTGACCCCAAATTCATATTATAATGGATGTTTCCCACAAACATCCCCGACTTGCTTGGAGTCAAGGAGTCTACCATCTTTCTGTCCAGCGGTAACATGTTGAACCATGACAGAGGAAAATGACGCTCTATTAGAGGGATATGGACCTCCACCCCGTCAAGAGTAAAGTCCCAGCTCTCGAATATATCCAGCACTCGGGTGTTCTTTACAGACAAAGCATCCCCAAAGAGGAACGTCGACTTCAGGTATTTCCCCTCTAATTGCCCCGAGTTCATCATGGCGCAAAGAAAGTAGAAGAGCTGGTTCTTGATAGCATTCAACCGCTCCAAAGGCTCTTTTGGAAGCTGGTTCATCACATACTCGACTATATGATTATACCTATAGCCCACAACAGATTAGGCGCGCCCTACCAGAGGTTCTCCAGCAACATTAACTGGAAGATTCACTGAAGAAGGACAAAAGAAACAAGTTAAAAGATGGCTAAAATAAAACCACCGAGTGTTTTGGCTTATGCGGCCCAGTCCATATAAGCTTATGCGTCTCTGTTTAAAGACGAGCTTATGCAGAACTCATGCGGCTCTGAGCTTATGCGGTACTCATTAGCGTAACCTTATGCGGTTCTGTTTAGCGTGAGCTTATGCAGTTCTGCTTAGCGGAGCGTTATGCGACTCAATTCAGAGGAGCTTATGCAGCTCGGTTTAGCACATCCTTATGCGGCCCAGTCCAGACGAGCTCATACGGTCCTGTTTGAGGGGGCTTCATGCGATTCGATTCAGAGGGACTTATGCGGCTCTGTTCGACATGTCAGTATGCGGTTCAGTTTGTGAAGTGTTTATGCGGCCGCTAGACGACTCCCATGCGGCTCGGACATAGGGCATACCCCCATGCGGCTCGGACATGGGACATACATGCGGCCCACACAATTTGAACAGTTCGATGAAGACGAGGGACACATTAAAGGCTTGTGCATAAAACATACAACAGAGCCGTCTTTGTTAGGGTTTCGAAGTATACGATATTCCCAAACCCTTACCAGCAATGGTGGGGTAAACGTCGGGGTGAACTTCAGGCGCCGTGGCTGACGAAGAAGCCACTCCCTTACCCTTCGCCGCAGCGTTGGAAGACTTGGAGGCCATTGCTGATTGATGAGCGGAGAAGAAAGACAAAGACAACAACTTAGGATAAGAAGAGTTGAAGACAGAAGAAAGTAAAGAAGTCTCTCTGTCCAAAAAAATGCTCCTATTTATAGGCAGAAGGAGGGGGGACGCTTCGATCCGCGTGCTGCATAAAAATAAAATCGACTCTTCGGGCATCGAGGAAAATCCGAATATTTAAAATTGACCCTTGGGATCCTGCCCCAAAAGACAGCTTTAAATCCAAACCAAATCAAGAGTAATTAATGAGACGCACACGTGGCAGGAGATGCACACGTGGCAGGGAGTCCATGTGGCCAGACAGCCCATACGTCTAGGAAGTCCATGCGGCTAGGAAGTCCATACGGCTAGGAAGTCCATGCGACTAGAACATCCTATGCGGCCAGAAGAGTTTACATAGCCATGCTTCTTATTCAAAGTATTTCAATTTTCCAAATTGAAAACTTTGAAGGGGGTCTTGTAGAAGCATAGAAAAGAACAAGAAAAGCCTCATACGGCTCAGGAATCCATTAGAAATTCATGCAGTTCAAAAGTCCTTTAGAGCCTCATGCGGCTCGGATAGCTCTATACGGCTCAGGAAGGAGCCACGTGGCCCTAAGCAGTTCGCCTCTACAGCTCGCCATAAAGTAACTGCCTCATTAAATGCCCTGACGGCAGCTCTGACAGAAAGGCGAAGTGACAACTCTGACATAAAGCTAAAGCGATAGCTCTGACATGATGGCGTGCTCCTAGGGAAAAGAAGAAAATCTTTTATATAGCTGGCATGATCCGCCAAGTCCCAAAGCTTCCTATACGGCTGCCATCTTCATGCGGCTGCCTCCTTCATGCGGCTGTCTCCTTCATACGGCTGCCACCTTCACACGGCTGCCTCCTTCATGCAGCTGCCACCTTCATGCGGCTACCTCCTTCATGCGGCTGCCACCCTCATGCGGCTTCCTTTTTCATGCGGCTGCCACCTTCATGCGACTGCCTCCTTCATGCGGCTGCCGCCTTCATACGGATGCCTCCTTCATGCGGCTGTCTCCTTCACGAGGCTGTCACCCTCATGCGACTGCTACCTTCATGCGGCTAGGATCGTGGGGGCCACCCGTATACGATTCACTTAGAGACCGTACTCATGCGGCTCTGTCAGGACGTCCTACTCACGACAGTTGAGACATATGGCGGTCCTCATGACAGTTGAGACACGTGGTGGTCTTATCCCCTCGGAGTTATGGCTGCTAACAAATCATAACAACCAAGATTTGTTACAATCATCATAATTATCCGGATCAAATCAGATTTATTACAATTAAGCAGATTGAACACGTGCGAGAGATCCGATCCTGTCATGACAAAACATGAAGATTCGTGGCAATCAGCATTAATTGTCCATACGAATTTGGTGCAATCAAAATTAACTGCCCAGATTTGATACAATCAAGATTAATGGTCCAGATTATTGGCCGCTAACTTTTCAAAGGGCAATTACTGCAAACCCTAATGATGATACCCCACTCCTATATATAGCGAGGTGCCATTCCCTTACAAGAAGCGCAGAGAGAGAGAGAGAAAAAGGAGAAAAGAGGAGATTCTCTCCACCCGGCTGGACACACAGAGAGACGAAGACATGCACAGAAGAGTCTTTCCACACATCCTGAGAGCATTTCTTCATCGGAGCCAAGGCTACGTCCGATAGTCCAAGGAGTAAGACAGAGATGTTGTCGCTTTCCCGAGCCTCTATCGTCACCTCCAGAATCAAAAATAAACAATCGTACTTAGATTGCTGTACCTAGGTTTTCATTCCTAGGCTTTCTTTGTGCGAACGAGTTTGTATTGTGAGTCTAAGTTCAGTCCTCCTATAAAATTGTTCTATATTTTTACAATCAATGGCAAATAGCGTGAGATGTATTGTGCTCGCTCCTGTCCTGACTGGACCTGTTGAAAATATTACAGATGATACTGAGGACTTCTGCCCAACCTATTATAGAGCCTATCTAGATGACACCTATGAGTTGGACCCAAAGGAGGATCCAGCTCTAGCTGAGGATGTCATCTCTACTGCTTAGACTAGATTAGCTAGGTTTTATCTTATTTTTATTATGTTATTTATAAATTTAGAGTTGTATTATTTTTGGATGTTTTTGATTGCGTGTCGTTTAGACACTTAGACTTTTCTTCTGTTTGTATGTTCTCTTTTGAGATTTTATATCTATCCTATCGTGCTATTTCTATCTTTAGATTATGATTGAGTTGTACCTTCTGTGATTTGTCCTCCGTTCGGAGAGTATATCATATTGTATTTAGTTTGTGATAGTGACTTAGAACAGCGTTCTACCGCCGACATTGCGGCATAGGCTGGGCGTACCCACTTCTCGTGCCCCTATACTGGGTGCGGGTCGTGACACATTTTTAGTGATAGCCCATACAGGTCTCGAGAGTCGCAACTAGTGCAATTTTATAGTGGTACTCGAACTAGAGTATCACTACAGCCTGCAGTAGGATATAGGATATAAGTTTTGAGGTACTCAATCACACTTAGGAGAAACTCTTATCTATATTCCTCCTAACTGAATTCTTGCTGATAATTACTTCCTCTTGAAATAAACTGTCCTCCTTTAATTATATCGCTTCTCTCTCAGTATTGATTTCCTTGTTTTATCTATCTTCGGGATGGTGATAGAGACACGATCTCATCGCTCCGGCCCGGAGGATACCGTCGAGAGGTCTGCCACCTCTCGTCTGGTTCAATTGGACCTTGGGACTGCAGCTCCTCTACTACCTACTCATGTTGGAGCCTCTGCAGCTTTTGGGGGAGCACCTCCACCTGCTCGAAGGCCGACCCCAGTTATTCCTGAGGTGCTTCAGCCGCAGCAGCAGCCATCTGCGAGATTGGTTGATGTTGTACACCTCTTTTGCTTAGTGGAGTGAATATTAGAGTCACATCAGTAGCAGCAGCAGTGCCAGACTGCTGACTTCCGTCAGGGCATAGACGATGCCCACCAGCTGGTCAGGATGACAGTGTAAATGGTGGCTGCCCAGCCACAAGGAGGACAGGTTCAACAGTATCAGTCGATGATGCCAGGCATCCAGGATTTTCAGAAGATGCGTCCGAGAGATTTTCGAGGTACCGAGGGCATCATATATGTCGACGACTAGATTGAGCACAGATCATAGATGCAAATATATATTGATTTGTATTATGAATATTCATCGTTGGAATTATTTCCTATCTCCTTTAGCCACAATTAAATAGAAACAAGCGACCTAATTAACCTTAACTATTAAACAACCTCAGACAAGCGCTAAAGGTTTAATTTAGTAGCGTATTAAACTTAATGAGATTAATGAAACAAAATAACACAAGCACAAGCGGTTGCATTTAATTTTGTCGAATGGTTTCTTCCTAAGATTTAATAATTTACTGCTTTGTATTATTAAATCTCTGTGGAAATATTTTTCGTCTTACATTGATACCAGTAGGGATTCAGGTAGAGGCATCTGGCAGTCAGATACAAGACCTTACTAGGACAAGGTACCATACAGACTCCAGAGTAGGAACGGAGAGACAGACATGGGGAGCTTTCAAGAAGCTCTTCAAGGAGAAGTTCTTCCCAGACGTAGAACTGGGAGGCTTAGAGCAGCAGTTTGAGAGTCTGGTTCAGGGGAACCAGACAGTCGAGGAGTACAATAGAGAGTTCTGCCGTCTGAGCAGATTCATTGAAGATTTCAGCGAGGCGATAAATGCGAGAAAGTACTGTAGGGGCTTGATTAGGAAGGTCAGGTCTTTCACCAAGAGTGGCCGAGATGCTACTTTTGAGGAGCTTCTAGCAGGAGCTATGGCAGCGGAGGATGACCTAGGACTAAAACTGAAGAGAGGTCGGCCTTACGTACAGATTCAGCAGCAGCAGTAGAGGCCTGTTCAACAGCAGCTTCAGGATCAGGGACGTGCCTATTTCCAGTAGGCACCCAGACAACAACAGGACGCTATGTGAAATTTCGGCAAGAAGGCAGGTCATTGGTAGAACAACTGCAGGAAGAGGCTGGGTATGTATTTACTTTGTGGTTCAGCGGAACATCAGTATAGGGAGTGTCCCAAGAACCCGACATCATTAACTCAGGCAGCAGCAGGAGCTAGGGCTCCGACAGGACAGCAGAGGGGACCACCGTTGTAGTATCAGCAGTAGAGGTTTGTCCAGCATCAGCATCAGGCCAGAGGAGGAGGCCAGCAGGGGCGAGCTTTCGTCATGACAGTCGAGGATGCACAGACAATATGAGGGATGCTTGCAGGTTCTGTTCTTTTCAATTCTATTTCCGCCTTTACTTTATTATAAACTGTCTTGAAATTCGATTCCATCTGTTCCACTTTATCTTCCTTGTTCGTTGATGAATTTGATCTTGGTGTTTTGTTGTTGATCCAATTTTCTATCGAGATAAGTCATATGGGCTAGGTTGCCTCAATTATGGGATCTAGAATCTTTTACAGTCATATTAGCTGACATGGTGAGGACATATAGTCTGATTTTGGATGTATTTCTCGGGTGTAGGAATTTAAGGTTTTTGCGGCCAAGCATGCGACGATGCAAAAATTTTAAATACCATGATTCTAGAGATATGTACCTTAGTCAAGGACTCTATAATTTATTGTAGCCTTGCTTACTAGCATGACGAAGATTATGAGTATCATGATTTTGGACAAACGCATATGATTATCGAACTGTGTGATTTTGAGACTTTGATTGTTGGGGGTTTTTGACCTAGAAGGAGTACTACTATCTATATTTCGAGGACGAAATTCTTCTAAGGAGGATAGACTTGTAACACCCACTTTTCTAAAATAAGGATAATTTTGAACTTTTGTAATTATAATAATTTAATAATGAGATTTAAATCATGTTAAGATTTTTGGTAACTTTTTTAATTAATTTAAAACTATTTAAATATGTGAATTGTGATTTTGATGTGTTACTAGTGAAACCCTAGAGATTACTTGACCTAGAGCCTAACAATGACCAAGGAGACCTAACCATGTGATTAGGATGACTAATTATCATTTTTGGCCTAAGGGTATTTTGGTCATTTTTGGACTTTTAGTGAGAATAAATTTTGATTAATTAATAATGTGCTAATTGAATTGTTAGAGACTAACCTAGAAGTTAACCTAATCTAGATGTTAACCATGAGCCTAGATATTAGATTAGAAGCTTCCATCATGACAAGGTTAAGAATATCTAGATATTAAGTTGAGGTTAGATATTTGTTAAGGTAGATATTTTAGCTTGGGCCCTTAGCTTAAGGCCTAGAATTAAACTAGCTAGAGGCCTCTAAACTTCATGAAACTTAACCCTAACCCTAGAATGAACCCTAGGCTGCCATCAAAGGATCCCCACCTCTATATAAACATCTCTTTATCACACCTTGCCTCTTTTTATAGCCTCTCAAACCCTAGTTTAGTGTTCTTCCCCAATTTTAGCCCCTTTCTTCAAATCAATTCCAAATTGGACCAAATCAATTGCAACACACTCCCTAGTATAGAGGAAGCCATTGGTGGGTAGCTAGCAAGGATTTGGAAGCTTTGGATCGTTGCAAGTTGGAGGAGAAGTCTTATTCCTAGGCTTTTTATTGAGATTTGACTCTCAATAGGTAATAGCCTTTAAACCCTTTAAATTTCTAGTTTTTCTTTATAGATGCATTCATTTAGGGTTCCCCTAGCTGCCCCTCGAGTTTGGTAAGAATTCGTGTCCATTTGATACGCGTATCAGACATGTATTGGTGTGTATATTGAAGTGTTCGATGAAATGCCTAAGTAAACTTTTTGTTCTCCATTTTTAAAACAAATTTCATAATTATGTAGCCCTATATGTATGATTTGTATTTCTATATATCTGAGCACAATTTTGTTTCATGTTCGTGTCCAAAATAGCCACGGACACGCAGCATGAGCCCCCGTACGGTTACCCTGCTACCCGACCCTGTTTGCGGATACAACACACCACGTAGACACGTGCCACTTGACACAGAGGTGGGGGAAACCACTGACAAGCCCCCCCTCGAGTTTTATGGACTCTCGTGTTGTATCGGATACGGGATCTGACCCGTACTAGTTTTACACTGACTGTGCACATGCGAACAGAGCTCTCTGATACGGGCTTCGTGTCACACGTAGACACAACTTGGACAAGTTGCAGGGACTCAAAACCCTAGCCCTATGTCTACACTAACTCTAGACACAAGCACGAGCCCCATCGAGCTCTATGTCGTGTCCTATTGGACACGACATAGCAGCATGATGCTGCACACTCCCAGTTTTACTGATACTGTTATGTTGATTTCGATTGGACACTTCGTGTCCAGTAATTTGGACACAAAATCATTCCCCACGACATGTGTACATGAGGGGAACAATTCTCTATGCCTGTTTTGAGTTTTCGATTTGGTTTTATATGAAATTAGGTTATCGAACCCTAGGTTCTGATACTTAAAACCTGGGTTCGGGTTTGAGTTTAAAACTGATTGGGGATTTTGATTCTCTTATGAATTATATGACATGAACTTTGTTTAGATGTTTTACTGATATTAGAAACCTGAGATTGATTATGTGATATCTGAGTTTAGTACATGAGAATAAATACTTGAGTTTTCGAATAACCTATGAATGAATGCTAACTAAGGATAACACAATGAGAAACTGGGCCTTGGTTGGTATGCATTACCTGAGATTTGATTTTAATATGTGTTAACCTGAGAATGTTATTTCAGTTTGCAAGTGAATTTCCTGAGAACTGTGATGTTTGGTGACTTGAAATCCTGGGTTTTAAATCACTAAGGACCTAAGATTCCTATGTATAATGTGTTAACCTGTTTTGGGTTTAAAACTAAATTTAGGATATATTGAAACTGGGACTTAGAAACCTGAGTTTGGTCTTTTGAAAACTGAGTTTAAACTATATGCCACTGTATTTGCACCTCACTGACACCCCCTCTTTACACACACTCACTTCTATCTCTATCTCTCTATATATGTATATATAGATTATATGCTGATTTGTATATATGCTAGTATGTATTTATCTATAAATTGATGATTACATTTGTATCTATATATATAGGTTAGTCTATATAGAAGAGGCTATGTATATATTAGTCTCTATGATATAGGCCTATACACATGTATAGGATATATGCTATTTGCTAAGCTAGTATAGATTATGATATAGGTTTGTGTGTACATTTGTATATAGGATTGTGGTTAGACTAAGATTGACTAATTTGACCAGACTTGGACTAGTTGACCTAATTTGACTTTAGAGTTGACCATGTTGACCTAGTTAGACCTAGAATTGACCAAGTGACCAAAAGTCAACATTGAGTTAATATGTGACCATTTGACCTTAGAAGTTGACCATGCGTTACTTAGTTAAGGTATGGTTATGTTGTACCTTAGTATACCTTAGCCTATACTTGTGTTAGCCTATAGAACAACTTAGAATGGACTCACTAAGCCTAAACATGACTTATAAACTTGAGTTTGACTAAACCTAGACTAGTTGACCTAGCTTGACTAGAGTTTGACCTAGTTGACTAGAGTTGACCAAGTGTTGACTTTAGCCTAGAATGACCTAGAAATCATGTAGATGCATTGTACACTTCATTTATAACCCCTTTGTATACATCATGACTTGTGTTGCTCTAAATAGGACTCAGATACCTCGTTTCGGACAATATATTCTCATAGACATTCAGATCGCAGGCGAGTACATTCTCTGATCATTTCATACTTGTCAGGACTTATATTCTTGCTCGAGATTACTTTACTTGATGTTGTCATGATTATTATCACGGATTGATACTATATGGATATTCTCTTGCAATATTATCCTCCTCGGGTACATCAAATACATATTATCATGTGCTTTTCATGAACATGTTATATTTCTTGTACACCCCTATTCATGTATACTCTTGTGCAATCTTGTACTCTCATGATCACATGAGCCCATGGATACGCTATTGTATAGGTAACGTAACTTGATTGGATCCTTGTGTATTGATTAGGAAGGGTGAGTAGGAAATTGTTATGTGATCAAATCCCCTATTGTATAAAATATTGTATATGTCCATTGTGCCCTCACGTATAATGGAGTTCCATTTTATTATATAACCTAACTTGTTTATAAAACCATATTGTGCTCTAAATCACTAGTCACTTACAGTTCTTACTTATTATGTATATATTTCCAGTTTACAAATATCTCTCATTTTCATATACATCTTCTTACAGTTCATGTATCTTACTCTTTTGCATGCTTTATATTTTCTGCCATGATATGAACTGCGTGAGATGTATTGTGCTCGCTCTTGTCCTGACTGGACCTGTTGAAAATATTACAGATGATATTGAGGACTTCTGTCCAACCTATTATGGAGCCCATCTAGACGACACCTGTGAGTTAGACCCACAGGAGGATCCAGCTCTAGCTGGGGGCGTCATCCCTACTGCTTAGACTAGATTATCTAGGCTTTATTCAATATGTTATTTGTATTGACTTTAGAGTTGTATTATTTCTGGATTTTTGTGATGTCGTGTCTTTTAGACACTTAGACTTTCTTTCTGTTTGTATGTTCTCTTTTGAGATTTCATATCTATCCTATCGTGCTATTTCCATCTTTAGATTATGATTGAGTTGTACCTTCTGTGATTTGTCCTCCGTTCGGAGAGTATATCATATTGTATTTAGTTTATGATAGTGACCCGCCGATACTGTAGTGTAGGCTAGGCGTACCTACTTATCGTGCCCCTACACTGGGTGCGGGTCGTGACATACAAAAGGCTTCCGACCTGAATCATGGAAAAGGATCTCCTGTACCTCTTTCTCTATGCCTTTCACACAACCAATCTCGTATTGGTTTAGGTTACTGGACAAACTCTTCATCTTGCCAAAAGAAACCTTCCAAAAGCAAGATCCAGGCAAAGAGTTGCAATATGGTGTCCTTTGAACCTGTATTCGAAGAAGAGGCCTTAACTGGTTCCAGGTCCGGAGACTTTACCTGAGAGACTATTCAGAAGGTCAAGAGAACCCTGCTCTAGCTCCAGAGGCTCCTCCAGCATCATCTTCTCCTGTTGTCAATGTTCCATCGGTTTCATCACCTCCAGTGGAACCAACTCCTCCCAAACCGACGACAACCGAGAAAACAACCTGTCTGCTTTGATAAAGTATTAAAGAAGACTCCAGCTCTGGGACTCGAAAAGCCGTATAACTTTGATATACTAGCTCAGCTGGCTAATACCCCGCCAAGGTTATCAATTTTTTAGCTACTGCGTCTCTCAAAAGAAACTCGAGAAACATTGAGTGAAGCTTTGTTGCAAGCTGATACTTGTCTAACACTCCTCAAAAAGCCAGAGGAGGAGCCTATAACCTGCTTTCATTGTCATATTGTGATGGAGCTGATGCCCAACATCACCTTTACACAAGATGATATACTGCTGGAAGATAATCGTCATGACCGACCCCTCTATTTCACGGGATATGTCGATACCATGAAAGTTGATGACATCTTGATCGACCCTGGGTCTGCACTTAGCATCATGCCAAAGACTCTACTAGATGCATTAAAGATTCCTGTACATAATCTTTCAACAACCATCACGACAATCTTGGGATTTAATTCTGGAAGAAGTGAATCTTTGGGGATGATTCGCCTGAAAGTTCAAATCGGCAATTTACAAAGGTTTCCTTCTATGTAATCGATAATCATGGATCTTATAATGCTTTGTTGGGAAGATCCTTTCTACATAAGCATAATATTGTACCATCCACTCTCCACTCCACCAATGCTTCAAATATATAGACGTCAATGGAGAAGTCCAGAAAGAATTAGCTAACCTAAATTATTTCAGGTGCATTGAAGCATATTGTACTGATTCTCGAATGTATAAGGAAAAGTTCATGAAGGTTGTATTGGCGATGGATAATGAGGAATATCAGAAAGATAACTCAAGTTATGTTCTCATAATCCCCATCAAAGGACGTACTACTCGTCCATCTTCTTCTCAGACATTGACTATCCATCTTTCCTCTCATAACAAATTGCCTTCTGCTGTAAAATGGAACAGAGGGAGCTCACCTCTTCTGAGCCTCTTGTTATCGACCTTCGTCGTAACAAACCTTCTCCTTCTCCTCCTCTGGTTATCAACCTTACTAAGCCTTCTGTTAAGGCCAAGAATCTTGTTGTAAATGATGATGTACAAATCAATAAAGTAGCATCTCCTTTACAGTGTACTGATATTTTTTTTATTATACTCGATGTTATTTAGAAATGTTAGATAACTTCGAACCACTTACAATAGGAGCAGTTCAACCTCTCCAAGATGAAGTATTGCTCGAACCAATGCAAGACTCATTCTTCTTAGTTCCTTCCAGGAAGAAAGATGAATTTCCTATACTTTTTAGTAAAAGAATATAACATAAGATCACGCACGATAGTGAAGAAGAAAATCAAAATAACGGAAGACTTCAACTACGTCGTATAGTCAACAATTAAAAGATATCATTCAAAAGATGGGCTATAATTTTAAAACTGGTCACAATGGTGGTAAGGGAAGACGAACTCCTATTCGTATCCCTGCTCCAAAAAGAAAGTCACAACAATATTACAGCAAAACGAAGCGGGGATTGGGTTATACTTCGCCAATTCTGACTCAAGAAGCCTCTGAATCCGATAAAAAAGAACGATTTAACTCTTCTGACTCTGTTTCATGGGATTCAGACACCAGTGTCGGGCACGTCCATCGAGTGACTCTATCTTTCAATATGGTAACTGTCGAGTTCTCGAAAGACGACGAAGACTTTGCCAAGCCCCTGAATCTAATCCTTGGGCACAAAGGATGGATACTCAATGGGAAATTTGCTTCGAGCAACGTAAGCCACCTACCGAAGATCAGTTGGTTCAAGTCGATGTTGGAGACAAAGCCTCCCTAAGACCAATATTCGTCAGCAAAAGCCTCCCTGAAGCGGGTAAACAAGAACTGATTCAACTTATTAGGGAATACATTGATGTATTCGCCTAGAGCTATGAAGACATGTCGGAATTGGATCCCCAGATTGCTACCCACAAGCTCAACATTCTGCCGAATGCAAGGCCAGTCAAGCAACAACAACGTCAATTTCGACCTGACATGATGAACACCATAGAAGCTGAAGTCAAGAAGCTCATCGCCTGTGGCTTTATCAGAGGAGAACAACATCCTGACTAGGTGGCTAATGTTGTCCCAGTTATGAAAAAAACAAGGAAGGTTCGAGTTTGCATCGACTTCAGAGACCTTAATGAAGCTTGTCCTAAGGACGAATTTCCTCTTCCGATCACTGATGTTATGATCGACAATACTTGCGGATTTGAACGAATGTCTTTTATGGATGGATTCTCAGGATATAATCAAATCAAGATGCATCCAGAAGATGAGAAACATACATCTTTTCATACTCATCTCAAAATCTATTGCTACACTGTCATGCCGTTTGGTCTTAAAAATGCTGGTACAACTTATCAGCGGGCTATGAGTACTATCTTTCGTGATCATTTGCGGAAGACAGTTGAATTCTATGTAGATGATATTGCTGTCAAAAGTCGTCTAAAGAAAAACTACATCCAAGACTTGAGAACTATATTCGATCTAATGCGCCAACATCAACTCAAGATGAATCCCACCAAGTCATTCCTGGGAGTCTCTAGTGACAAATTTCTTGGATTCGTTATTACCTCTAAAGGTATACACGTTGACCCTGAGAAAATCAAAGCCATTCAAGAGATGCATCCTCCACACAACCTAAAAATGCTACGAGAATTCTAGGGACGGCTTGCGTACATCAGAAGATTCATCTCAAATCTCTCTGAACGCTGTAGATCGTTCACTCAACTCATGAAGAAAGGTGTGTCTTTTATTTGGACTGAAGAATGTCAGCAAGCATTTGAAGATATAAAGCGGTACTTGATGAAGCCTCTAGTTCTAGTACCTCCAGTCTCAGGAATACCCTTTCTAATGTATGTTCGAGCAATGGATCATTCATTGGGTGCCTTACTAGCTCAGAAGAATAAAGAAGGTCATAAACAAGCTATCTATTATCTCAGCCGTATAATGATCGGAGCTGAACATCGATACAACCCAGTGAAAAAAGAATGTCTAGCTTTGATGTTTGCTGTTCAAAAGACGAGACATTATATCACCGGCCAAACTATTCATGTTATTTCCAGAGTTAACCCTCTCCGGGTCTTGATGAAGAAGCCTAGTACACTCAATTCCAGGCTTGCTACATTAGCCATATTATTAGCACAATATGATATGGTTTATATTCCTCAAAAGTCTGTTAAGGGTCAAGCTCTTGCTGACTTCCTGGCAGCTCATCCAATTCCCGAAACATCTAAACTCTATGACGAGATTCCAGATGAAACTTTGGAATCCAATATGATTTCAGAAGAAATTCTTGCCTGGCATCTATTCTTTGATGGTGCATCCAGAATAGGACCAAAAGGTGCCATTGTCGCTGGCATTGGAATCGTCCTCGTATCGCCAGAAGGGTTAGCTATTCAAAGAGTTTATTCTTTAGAAGAGTCGTGTTCCAATAATGTGGCTAAATACAACGCTCTTCTCATTGGTCTCCAATTGGCTAAACAATTAGACATTGAATATCTTGAAGTATATGAAGACTCTAAACTGATTGTTAATCAGGTTAGAGGCACGTATGATGTTCGACACCAGGATCTTGTCCCATATCATGAAGCGACAGTTAGGCTGGCTACATCGTTCAAGGGTTTCTTCATTAAACATATACGTCGGACATGCAATACAGAGGCTGATGCATTGGCTAATCTGGCAGTCGTATTAGCAATTCCAGTGAAAAGACAACATATGATTGTCGTCACTAACATAGTGTTATTTTGCATTGAGAATAACTCAAGTATTGAGTTTAGCAATTCAACTAAAATCAATGTCATTAATGAAGACTGGAGAGCTCCTTTCATTGACTTCGTGGTACATGATATTATACCTGAGGATTCTAAGGAAACTACAACAATTCGTAGGCGATCACTCCGATTTTATTACAATCATACTTCTAAGACTCTTTATCGACGAACATTTGATGGTCTACTCTTACGCTGTCTTGTTGGAGATGAAGCAAAACAAATACTACGGGAAGCTCATGATGGTGTGTGTGGTGCACATCAGCTTGGTCCTAAATTACAAGATCGTATCCGTCGTATGGGCTACTATTGGCCCACTATGGTATCAGATGCCATTGAATATGCAAGGAAATGTCAAGGCTGTCAAATCCATACAGACTTTATCCATCAACCATCGAAGTTCCTTCATCCGACTGCCGCATCATGGCCTTTGAATCTTGGCGTATGGATGTCATTGGTCCTATCAATCCACCGTCGTCTAAAAGACATCGGTTTATACTGGTTATAATCGATTACTTTTCGAAATGGGTCGATGCTATACCTTTATCTGAAGTCAAGACTAGCAACGTCATCAACTTTATTAAACATCATATGATATATAGATTCGGTGTTCCTCGACAAATCATTCATGATAATGGACCATAATTCATCAGTCAAAAGTTACTCGGTTTTATGATGATAACAAAATCAATAATGTTGCTTCCACAACCTACAATCCTGCAGCTAACGGTTTGGCTGAAGCATTCAACAAAACTATTATCAAGCTTCTCAAGAAATTCGTTTCTACCAATAAAAAAACTGGAGTGAAAAGCTTGGAGAATGTCTATAGGCTTATCGCACTACTATATGCACTCCAACTAGTTGCACACCTTTCTCCTTGGTGTATGGATGTGAAGTTGTCCTACCATTAGAAATTCAAATCCCCTCCTTAAGGACTGCAATTGCCAATGAACTCACAACAGAAAACAATAATTGTGTTCGACTTCAGGAGCTTGAAGAGTTGGACAAGAAACGGTTACTAGCTCAACATCATATTGAGCTATATCAAGCCCGTATCTCCAAAGCTTTCAACCGAAAAGTCAAAGTATGAGCATTCCAAAAAGGCGAACTAGTCCTTACTATTAGACATCCTATGATTATGACATACATGAGCAAGGGCAAATTCGAAGCAAAATGGGAAGGTCCCTATATTGTAAGCAAGATTTTCTCAAACGGAGCTTATCAACTAACAGATATGGATGGCCGAGTTGCTATGATGCCTATCAATGACAAATTTTTAAAAAAGTACTATGTCTAAAGGAAATGTAAAATATTCTTTGAATGTTGTACGTACTAAAAGAGTTGAGTTGTTGTCTTTTGTTCACCTTTCTGATAAACTCTTAAAATCCCCAGCGGAATATATCTACATCATATCACCTGATCATAAACCCAATCTTTTGGAACCCAATCATTTTAAAAGATATCTTATTTTTGAATCCCAGCTGATTCAAAGATAATCAACGAATACATAAATTCATGTTCGTATTGCCTATGAATTCTATCATTTACATCAGCGACTTATTACGTCCACATTACCTCTGATAAAGTCGTCTTTTGAAATGACAATATTCTGAGAATTATATTCTGTCACGTCTACATTACCTCTGAACAGATATAATTAGTATTGTTATTTTCTTTTAAGAGATATGTCATGTCCGTACCTCTGAACATATTTTCCTGTTCTTATCTATTACTTATATCTACTATAGGTATATAATAAGTAATGGAGCCACAAAAAGAGCATTAATTCTTATTTCAATAATGTTCAAAATGTCAAAAACTACATCATGTGAAAGACAAAAAGTCAAAAGCTTCTATATATTGCTTCATTGGGGAGGCTGAGTGCTGAGATCAATGATCAGTCTTTTCAAATTCTTAGCCCTATCTACTTTGGAGTCGAGTATCCTTTGTCTAGCAAGAGCTCTCCCAGACTCTGGATCAAAATGTTGCAGCAAATTAGCTCGATGTTCCAGTTCTGCACCATCGATTTGGATAAGTGCATCCCGTTGCCTCCTCAAGTCATCTAATTGACTCGTAGCAATTTGATGTATTTTCAACTTCTTTACGTCGTTGAGCTGCTTTGACTGCTTCTTGGAGCCGAGCTATTTCAATTTCTAGATCCCGGAGGCAAACTTGATATTCAACAGCTTCTTTCTCTTTCTCTGCAGCTTCAGTCTTATAGCACTCAACAGTAGAAGTTGCCTCGACAATACGAGATTCCAACTCTACAGAGCGCTGTGAGAAAGCTACCACAGAAGCTTCGAACTCTGCTTTTAGTATTGCGGCCTCGCGAGCCATCACCTCGCATTCAGCATCTACGAGTTTCTGGATGTTTCCTCTTCTTAGATCTTTATAAGATTTGATTGATTCTTCAAGCTCATTCAGAATATGATCTAAATAGTTGACTCTATCCATATCACCAATCTTGCGAATGGCTCCAATGATGAAGGAGGAAGGGCTGCTTACTGATTCATAAGGTTGGTCCTTTTCTATGACCATTTGAATTAGAGGCTTCAGAGAAGTGAAGAAAGCATTAGTATAAGCTTCGATGACAGCTCTGTTCATCGTTGAGATACCCGGTGTAGCCACTTCTGTTTGAATTCTTATTTCTGTAGTAGCTGAAGGAATTACGGATTGAACACCAGAAGATCTGAGTACTGGCATCATAGAAGAACTTTCCTCTCCAGTTTGGGTCCCCATATCTATGGGAGCCATGGTCGAGCTAAAACTGAATGTGGTTGATGCAGCTTTTGCAAGTGTCCCCACATGACCCACTGTAATCACGATACACAATCATTACGCATCATTACAAGAATTAAGGTAAATAAAAGACAAAATTTTACCTGATCCTGGCAATACATATGGGGTTTCATGGGGCATGCCCAGATCAGAACGGAGCCTGACCATGGTAGTTTCAAATACAACTGCCTGACTACTTCCAGCTTCGGAACCGCTTGATAAGAAACAGCTGCTTCCGGTCCCTGATTCTGTCTGGTCAGCTGGGGCAATCTCTTCTGTATCCCTGACTTCAAAATCTTGATCGGTAGGGGTCTGAGTCTCTGTAACAACAGTGTTGGGATTTTTATCATTTCCAGCGTCTTCAAAAGCTATAGTCTGATCTTCGTTATTTTTTGGCTCATCAGTTTTTGGGCTTGGATGCCCCTCCTCAATAACGGGGTGTTCTTCACCTTTAATAGTTATATGGCCTTCTTCAGTCTGTATCAATGGGACATTTACTGAAACTGGTTCTTCTTTAGCAATACTTGCAGAATTATCTCCGATTGACACATCGCCATAGTCACAATCCCGAAGGGCGTCTATCATTTCTCGATCTTCCTGAGAACGATTAGGAGTTTGAGTGGCCACAAGATCAGCAACCCCAGCTTGAGATTCTATAGGAGGCAACTCCTATTCGAGGGATGTAACCCCTGGGACATTTGGAGTTGGGGATGACAGTGTTACTCCTGCTGCAGCCAGTACAGTTACGGAAACAGTCGTTCGTACAACTCGATATCCTGGAATTTCGTCGGTAGTAACTTAGACTGGAATATCAATTGTTGTAGTCTCTGTAGATGAAAAAGAATAATATCAATACATATCACTTATATTTTAAATTATACTTAAAAGTATAGAAATTACCTTTTTGAGGTGGTAGATCCTTCTGCGAGGATAATGATATATCAAATTCCTTTGGGAGGGAGGAAGCGTCAATTGTTTGACGTTCTGCTCGAGTCACCAGCAATTTTCTTCTGGACTTCCGTAGCAGAGGTGCTACAGGTTCTTCTTCGGCCTCATCAAGGTCTTCTTGCATTCTGGGCACTTCTACTTGGGCGACTCCACTCTATTTTGGAACCGAAGAAGGAGTTATTTCTTCCTCCCCAAAGGAGACCCCAGTATGCATCTGCTTCGACTGGGACCGAGTTGTCCTAGTAGTAGGCTGTTCACTAATGACCAAAGTGATCTACGTCTTTTTCTTTCCTGGATCCTTAGGGGAAGAAGGAAGATCATCATGATATGAAGGAGCAGATGAATCTCCAATCTTCCTTTTCTTAAGCCCCTTGGCAGGAGACTTTTCCTTTTGTACTTTAATGATACGTCCAACGGATCATTTACTTCATCTAGGAAGCCTACAAGAGAAGCCTCCAGAGGTTCATCGGTAGGGTCTCGATCTTCTGTATCCTTGGAAAATTGTGCAGTACGGACTCCAGCCTTTGATCACTTATCACTGGCAAAGCTGTGGGCCAGATGAAAGTTTTTGGCAAAAGTGTTTGCCGAAGTATAGAAATTCGCGTATGTGTATAACTTACGCGGACCCTGAGCAAGATTATGGGACATGGAGAATATAGCCTTGGTGCCTCTGGCATTATAATATCTCTAAGCCCTAGCACCATCAATCAAGAAACCCTTGGCCCGAAGGCAAGTAGTGGCATTCCCCACATGTAACTGGTCATAGCCAAATTGCCAAGTGAATCGACTTGGCAAATATGGTTCTAGAAAACATTCTTCCTCAAATCGATATACTAGGTAAGACGGACGGATTATCTTCAACCATGCACAAATAGTCGAAGACAGACGGAGAGATGCCGCTTCTAAATCCATGAGTTGTGGAAGAATATTCTTATATCCTGGAGGAGGAGGAACATATTGAAATCTCCATTCAAATCCTCGGTTCAAAGCTCTTCTGCATTCTGAAAGTGTGTTTATATTCCATCGAGCACTGGAATAACGCCTGATAAAGTTTCCTCCAACTTCACCCATACTAGGGTCCATCAAGCTGGGATGGTGTAGCAATAACCACCCAAACAAAACAGTATATGGCATTTCGGTACGGGAAAAATCTAGCTGAGCAATCCCATGAAGTGCAAAACCAATTTTCCCCGTGAGGGGTCATAAAAGTACCAGTTCCGTCGTTGTATCTTTTAATCAGAGCCAAGAACATATGAGCATTTGGGCAAAAGCCGTGAACAGTAGTCCAGATGGCCTCATAAAGTTCTAGTTCAAGGAGTTTGTCCTTGAACTGATCCATAATCCAAATCACTAAGCTGCTCCAACGTTTCATGTCAGGGTTCATTAGGCCTATCAAATGCATGGCCTGATCTGGGTATCTTCCTTCAGCTTTAGCAAATGTGTTCGCAAAGGTGGGCACCCTGACGGGAAGAAGCATCGATGAATCTTCCGGAGGTATACAACTCAGCTTCAAACCCCTTAGATGAGAGGTGTACCTGTCTGAAGTACTGTAAAATAGGTTCTTACTCTGCGGACCTAACTTATAACATATTTTTTTGACTCTGGCTTGTTGAATTGGAGTCATGTCCCATACCATCCGTCGAGGGTGACTGAAGAATTCATATCGGGACAAGGAAATGTGCCTTGACATCTCAGTGAGATACATAATTCTGTCCTTACATTGATAAATCATTTCTTCTTTCTTGGTCTTTGGTTGAGATGTCTTCTTCACTGCATCTCCAAATAAGAAGGCTAGTTTATTATGAACCACATTATCTACACTTTCCAAAGGTTCACCATTCATCAGACATAACAAAGTGTTACTTTCTTCAGCAATGAGTATGGCACTTCTGGATTCAGGTGCATCATATTATGGATATGAGACATGAGATAAGTCTTCTTTATATTCTGGTACATTAAAAGCTGAAGCATATTTTTGAGCATCAGGGTCTTCACTAAGATCAACTACAAAAAGAAGAAGAACAAAAGTTAGTCTCAAAAAGAGTTTTATTCTATGAAGCAGAACATACAAAATCATAGGTTGGGCGACATTCGTGTTGTGCAACTTTCGTGTTACGCGACATCTATGTTGTGCGACATCTTGTTGTGCAGTATCTGTGTTGCACAACATCTGTGTTGCGCAACTTATGTGTTGTGCAACATTTATATTGTGCGTGATTTCAAGATGCACCACTTTGATATGCGCATTCGCACAAAATCAAAAAACACATTTGAAACTCGCACAACACAGTTCGTAAAAACGAACAGTGTATGAATAGCAACCAAACTCTAAATAGAGAAGGTGTAAGTTGTGAAGCATGCCTACACTCTAAAAAGAGGTAGCGCACGTTGTGAAACACGCGAATCGACCAAAACCCTAAAAAGAGTCAGTCAATCTAGTCGGCGTTCAGTCCATTATCGAAGAATCACCTTCGAGTGTCGGGTTATCTCTCTCAGTTCTTGATGACGGTGGCACGTATTGAGGCGCTCTCATTGGCGGTACATGAGATGAAGGCCCAGCAATGACCTTTCCTTTGACAGCGGCAGACTTCTTTGGGGCCATTTATGATCGTCGGAAGAGCTTCGAGAGTTTGGAAGAAGAAGACAAAAGAGTTTAAGAGAATTAACTTTCAAAAAAAAGTTAAAAGTTGTCTTTGGACGGATATTTATAACCTAAAAAGTCTTTTCGAAACTGTTGCGCAACTGGCGCTTAAAATTCAGAATCTGTTGAACAGTTGACTGGCGTAACCCATATTAAGTTCCCCTAATTCAAAGTATTTCAAAATTTTAAAATCTTTCAAACTTTGTAAACTTTGAAGGGGGTCTTGTAGAAGTTAAAAATCAAGGGGCGCCACTCATTAAAGTGCGCCATTATCAAGTGGCGCCAGATTATTAGGTTGCGTCAGATCGTTAGGTTGCACCAGTATTAGGTTGCGCCAGTATCAGGTTGCGCCAAAGCCAAGGTGCGCAACGCCACGTGGTAAGCCTCCTCGAGAATCTGTAATGGCTTTTATCATTACTGACAGCTCTGACAGCACAAAAATCAAAGAATATCCATTCGAATCTCGTACAATGTGGCGCTCGAGAAGATTTTGTTAGCATGTAATTAATGCTGACAGCTGGCACGTGTAAGTTGTCAAGTTGCGCACAAATTAATCAATACAATACAAAAGACTCAGTCAGAGGAGCCAGTTATTGAGTTATGCCCGCACGCAACCTGGGTAGTTGGCGCCAGTTGATCAAATTTTATGTCCAGAAGCAGGATGTTATGGCGTGCATGCCACTAATCTTGAAGAACGTGTCTACTATACTACCCATGACCATACGTATCTCACTCAAACGATGCTATGCGTCCCCAGCAGTTCAAGTAACCGTTCGTGCAACTGGATAGAAGGCGCACAACCTGAAGTGCACGCAACTCAAAAAATAGTTATTTCAGAACTCTATAAATAGAGTTTCAAATCTGTTCTAAAGCATCACTAATGATCATAATCTATTGAAAAAGTACTATTGCATCTTCCAGAGTCTCGTGTCTTCGATATCACATCGTTCAAGGGATAAATTGATCATCTTCTGATCAGATTCCTATAGTTGTACTTCCCCAAAAATCAATTATACACTTGTATTTTCTTTCTTAGTTTGTAGAAATCAAACTTTTGTTTTTGCAAACAGTGGTATCCCAAAACCACATCTTTTGACCTAATTGGTTATTCAGATGCTGATTTTGCAAGATACAAAGTAGACCGTAAAAGTACCAGCGGTACGTGTCATTTTCTAGGAAAAGCTTTAGTCTCCTAGTTTAGCAAGAAGTAAAATTCTGTAGCACTATCAATGACCGAGGCTGAGTATATCGTCGTAGGATGCTGTTGTGCTCAAATTTTATGGATGAAGCAGACCCTAGAAGACTATAATCTGTACTATACGAAGATTCCCATATTTTGTGACAACACTAGCACGATTAACCAGACTAAGAATCCTGTTTGTCACTCACGCACAAAGCAGATAGAGATTCGTCATCAATTTTTACGTGATCATCAAAAACACGAGGATATTTGCTTAGAATTCATTGACACAGATCATCAATTAGTAGATATTTTTACAAAACCACTAGCTGAAGACCGTTCTAACTATCTGTGTCGTAAACTAGGCATACTTGAATTTTTGGATTCATGATGCATTATGATTAATCAAAACTCTTATGACTTAAAACTTTGACATTTATTAATTGAAGTTATTTTGGGTACAAGCCGAAAGGGTTCTTTTATCATATAAGCATAAATAGCTTGAAGTGACACGGTGTACTAGTCTTCGAACTACCGTTAGTTGGGATCCGGCCCCTACAGCTAACCCAAAGTAATAAACATTATTAAATGAAGAAGTTTAAAAGTTATTAAGTTTATTTATCATTTATTATGCATAAATGAACTGGAAATACAAGTGGTCGAACTCTGCCAGAACTCGGATCGAGTTCGGGCCAAGTTCGGTCGATGATGGTTCAATATTCCAAAACAGCTGCTGCCGGCCCTAATCCTATTTATACCCCTTTTACTCCTCCTTTCTTCTTCATCTACCCATCGAAAACTCTCCATAAACCCTAGTTTTCATATTTTGAAGCTCTCCTCCTCCCTAGTTCTTGGATCTAAGAAGCTCAGAGGTGACTCCCTCCTTCTAGTTCTCTACTCTTTTGAGGTATCTCTCATCTCTTTCCCTTTTCATAATGGCTCCATAAGAGAACGAAAATCTATTCCATAGTGGGTCCATCTTCAACTTCGGAGTATGAACCTGTGAACGCATTTAGTCCCGCTTGTCCCTCCTACGAAGAGGACTTTGACACTTCACTCTTTTCAACTATGGAATTCTTAAACTCTTGGTTTGACTCTTTTTCTCTTCGAAAAATATGTTCCGGGAGAGCTGTCAACTTCACTATTTTCTCTGAGCATGCAAACACTTTCGATCGACTTAGTCTTCAGGATTTCTTTACAACTGTTGATAATATCTATGATAACACTGTTAGAATGTTTTACTGCAATATGCAAGTAAAACCTGATGGTATTATCTACTCTCGTGTCGCTGGATATGAAATTGAGTTTAACTCAATTGACATCAGTGAGTATTTTCACATGCTTGATGTCGGCGAGGCGTTAGTTGATATTCATAGAGTCCAATTTCCTGAAGACATGACCCTCGACTCTCTTAAAGTCTCAATATGTCATCCTAATCCTGTTCCTCTCAGCGGTAGGATATTTGCAAAATACCTCAACTAAAACTTTTATGAGTTACATCGCTTTATTTCTTCTCTGCTTCCTAAGACGGGATCTTCTGATGATATCACATTTTATAAGATGTCTGTGATGTATCATTTGCATTTTGGTGTTCTGTTTTCTGTTCCCAAGACCTTTATGGCTTGGATGATCGATTGCAGATGGGTGGGGCATAAACTTTTATATCCCATGCATCTGGCAGCTATTTTTAAGAAATTTTAGATCAACCTCTCTCTCTCTATCCTATTTTTTCGTCATCCTCTGAGATGACTAGATCTAGGAAATATCCTCTGCCTCCACCTCCTCCCGGTACTGCTCCTGTTGAGCCCCATGCCGATCCAGATGCTCCTGCTCCTGCTTCTGCCGCTCCTGCACTAGGCATCGACCTCCAGTTCTATCAGTGCTTCGATGACTTTGTCACCCTCTCCGGACAACATCATCAGAGTTATGTAGATGCTGAGTTTTGACATACCTATTAGGCTCAGGTATTAAAGAATAACATTGCTGATCTACACTGGAGTCTGGCATAGCACCCCACTGCTCCCGTTCCGATGATCCATCATCCAGTATTTGATGGACCGAGGTTCGATGACCCGATTACTTTCGGACACTTTGATCCGACCATATCCTATTTCGACCTTCAACCACCTGCTCCAACTAATGATGATGATGCTCATATGTGAGACGAGTATTCAGTTAGTATTTTGAGTTTTTATTTGCTAGTGATGATGATCTATGTAGCTGCATTTTGTATCAGTCCAAACTTCTATAGTTGGACATTTTTAGTAGTTTCATTTTTAGTAGTCATAAACTCTTCTAGTTATGACTTTTATGGACTTATGATGTACTTTTATCTGTTCTAGTTAATCAGTTTATTAGTTATGTTTATCAGTTTTATCTACTGCTACTGCTATTTCTATTATCTTGTGACTTGTGGATATTATGGATATTACTCTTTTTCTTTCCTTGTCTGTGTCTACAGTATTGGCCTCACACATTACGGGGGAGCTACTCATTTTGTACATGACAAAGGGGGAGAAGAGCAATACCAAAATAAAATTTCAAACGATCAATCAAAGAACAAGTCAAGTATATTATTTCAAAGTTATATTTTAACTATATTTTGGTATAGACTCAATTTTGTCAATTATCAAAATAGGAAAGATGGTTGGCCCATTGCCTAATGGTCACACCTAATTTTGATAATCAACAACGAATTAAGTCGATATGCAAAATATACGAACTGCTACTAACATTTCAGGTCAGTGAAATCAATATCAAAGGATGTACTGCATCTACAACTAGCATTCAAGTCATCATCCAAAAGCTAATTGTAACGGAATCCAGATCAAGTTATTTTTTACATTTTTCTGTATTTTTATTTTTATTGAGTCTATGATATGAAGTGTAAAATCGATCGGATATTACTGGCTTAGGTTAACTCAAGTCTACCTTTCCAAAAAGCCTACCTAAATCTCAAAACTCTACATATTGAAAAAGCCCAAAATACCTATGTAATTTGGTCATTAAATTGAGTTATGAAGTGACAGAACTCTGACCAAGTTTGGTCCGAGTTCTGATCGAGTTTGGTCAACCCAAGTTTGAATTTTAGTTGCCTCCAAATCTGCATCCAACGTTCGTTTGCGAGATCTTAGCATCCGAAGTCTACCTGAACTCTGCCCGAGTTCGGTCAGGAAAAAATCCTATAAATAGAGAAGAAATTTTCATTTCTAATCACTCATTCACTCTTTTCTCTATTCATTCTTTAAGTGTTTTTTCAAGTGATCTAAAGCTTTCACATTCTACCAATACATCTCTTAACCAAAGCTAGTAACATCATGTTCGATTTAGAGTCTTTGGTCTGCAGAGTTGTAAAGAGGTTATAAGTTCAGAAAACATCTCAGTTTTTGAAGTTGGTCGTGTGCTCGTCACCAAGCACGGTGTTGTGAAGTCGGTCGTGCACTTGTCACCAAGCACGGTGCTGTAAAGAGATGGCAAGCTCTCATTTAGCTTGTGAATAGCGGATTAACAACGGGCAAGAGTGCTCGCGACTGGATTAGTTATCTCAGAGGAAAACCTGTATATATCGCGGTGTTCATGACTGAGTTTGATCTTCTATCTCTTACTACCTTTTATATTTCTGTTTCTTTATTTCTGCCATAGTTTATAACTATTAAACTTTTAACTGGTAATTATTTCCGCTGCACTCGCACACACTCTATTCATCTCCCCTCTAGAGGTGCTCAACGATCCTAAAATGCCAGCCTACGTCGTAGCATCGACGGTAGAATGTTGTCTAGACTAGCAATATGTAACTCAACTCTCATAGTATAATCTCTACTATTATAAGAGGCTTCAAAACGGCTCAAGATTGAGCCGTCTCAGCCGTGTGTATATCATCAACCATTTAACTTTAAAAATAAATAAATTATATAAATAAATTATTCAAAAAAGTTTAAATTTATTAAATATGTTCAACATGGAGAATCGAACTCAACCAAACAAGAAGAATACCACTCACCTTAACCACATGAGTTAGAAGAGATGATTGATTATAATTGAATAATATTTTATTATATGTTACTATACATGCAAAGCACGTGCATTTACTAGTATCTGAATAAATACTACATCGAAGATAGTAGTGAATACGTCTAATCATGAGATCAAATGTGTAACTCAATCGCAAGTGCTAAGACATATGAAAAGATTTAAAAGTGGTTTCAAAACCAAGACAAATCACAACCAAATCCCAAGTCTAGAAAACTAACATATCTTCATATATATATATATATATATATATATTTTTATATATATATATATAAAATATATATATATATATATATATATATATATATATATATATATATATAAAATATATATATATATATATATATATATATATATATTAATGCTCCGAAGAAAAATTCGGTCATAACTATATGATCTAACTAGGCATCCTTCTAGGAAGAGCTAAACTACTATGCCAGGGATCCACTCCTTGGGTTTTCTAAGCACCGTAATGAGTAGGATACATATCCTTGAGCTCATCAATTGAAAAATATATCCAGTCAGGATTGGAGCAAGTACAAACATGATTGAAACTATATAACAATGAATAGAAATATGGATATATAGTGAACAAGATAATCATGAAGTATGGAAAAATAAATAGAAAATAGGCAGTAAACAAGGTAAGCATAAAATGAATAAGGGAATACATATGAGGAAATAGACTAACTGCTACTAAGTGTTTTAGAAATGCCACGTTCTATATGTGATCGACTGTGCATGATCCAACTATTAGCCACGGTCTATACTATCTACGTTCTATCACAAAATAAAATAATCATGGACTATCAGATTTGATCACATATATATTAAGGCATTTTCTCCTCGCCCGACTAGTAATCGCGAACTCAAGTCATGACACAAAATATGTAATCATGATAAACAAGATAACCATGATAAGCACAAAAAATCACGAAACATGATAAACATATATAGAATCTACAAATACTAATCACGTGTATCCAGTATGTCAATAAAAAAGAACACATATCTAATCAATGAAATAAAGAAACTATCAAAAGAGATCATAGAATGAACTTGCCTGTGGTTCTGAGTTGTAATCACAAATCAGTGTCTGAACTGGAGTCCAAGTGACCTAAATATGAAATATAAATGTGAAATGGTGCTTTGGTGTGCTAATCATTGATATCTAAAGTGAAATATGATTTATAGGTCAATTCTATGTCATAGAGGTCAAACTAAGTCAATACTAAGTTTCTATGGTCAAACTAGGTCAAATTACCATAAAGGTTGACTTTTAGGGTCAAACTAGTCAATACTAGTCAAATTAGGTCATACCTAGGTTTCTAGGTCCATTCCTTGCCATACCAAGGTATTTTAACCTATACTAGGCAATACTAGGCCTTACCCTATGTAATTCCTATGTTGTATACACATAGGCTCTATTGCAATACCTTACCCTTTATCCCCATACCCTAACCTATGTCACATAGGCATATATGCATCACATTTTTTATTTACCCCATTACATGCTCTTTACCTTATTACCTATATACCTATTACACACTACCTATGTCACGTCCCGATTCCAAAGAATCGATAGTCGTCCCCCGGGCGTGATGTCGTACGAGCCTAGGTTGCACTCGCACAAGACACTTTTATAAGGTTATCCAAAACACAACAACAAAGAGAGTACGCAGAGTAAGATGAACACATTTTCAAGAAAAAACTTTGCTTTATTGATAATGAACATCATATCAAGACTCGATTTTAATGGTGTCGTACGGGCTTACAAACTGACTTCATTACAAAATGAACGTCGATGAGATAGCCGTTCCATACATCACACCCCTTTATACAACCAAAATATCCAGACACCTTGAATAGGGAAAAGTTGAGACATCTTTGTTGGGACAGTGCAGGGTCTTCAAAAGAGATTTGATCAAGTCTTCACATGCATGAACGAAACTTTAAAACACACGAGCGACGCCTTTAGTCAGGTGGCACGCTCCTCCTAATTTATAGTACCTGTGGAGAGCGAGGATCAGTACATTCACGTGTACTTGTGCGTGGCTAATTAATTTTTATGCTTTTATTTGGTTCAAGAATATAGGTAAAGCATGCAGCATATTTTAGTAATCTTTCTCGCCATCCTAGTCAGTTTCATGCAAGTAATTTGATAAAACAAGGAAATTACGCTAGAACTTACCTACGGCCGAGCGTGTTATACAATATACAGCTTACCAAACTCATCCTTGTTTGTTTATTAACAATGACTAAAATAGTATGTGATGTGGAGGTCACTGGCATTAACTAGGATCCACGCAAGTAGCAAGCTCCGCTGAAAGTCCCCGAATTACCCATTGCTTAAACCCAGCTCAGCTATATTATGTTTCCTCCTATGCCGAATCGGTCCCGTGTCCCCAGGTTACCCTTCGAGGAAACATCACCCTTGTGCATAAGTTGTCCATGACCGTGCTAGTATAAAATAATTACTCAAGTATGGTCTATGCATTCATAAGAAACTTAACTGATTTTGATATGTCCCTCCTTATCGTTGCAACATTTATTCATAGCATTAGTCTTGGTTTAGCACAGATATGTGGCGTATATGTAAAATGTAAACATGTAGCAGTTCTATAGTACGTGTACGTGAGAATTCGTGCGACAATTCATTTAGCATAAGCATTTGTGTCGTCGCGGCTACAACTAGCCTATTGATTCATATTGATGTTGTTGATTGATTGAAGATATGAGGGTCAAGGGAAGAAGGGTCGGCCACTCACCTTGCTTTTGCTTAGGCAAGAGATCGGTTGGCTGCACTCAGACGACGCCTACGATCACCTGAAATCGCATAAGCAATTAATCAGAACACTGCCTTATTCAATGAGTTCGATATAAAATGCGAAGTTCAAAGAACGCATGCCATAAAAACCATCGAAAATATTCTCAAAAAAGGTATTCAGAAAACCAAAGCCAAAGAAGCAAGTAAAACAGAGCAACGGGAGGTCTCTTCCGACTCAGCTGCAGAGTCCATCCTTGTCACTCCCATTTTTTGCTATATATATTTTTAGTATACGTGTACGAAATTTTGACATTTGTCAGATGACCCATGTTTTGACTTGTCTTACTTAACCTTGTCTTGGTTTAATCTTGACTTGGTTTTGTTTTGGTTTGGTTCACTTTGGCTTGGCATGGCTTGGTTTCATTTGAGTTGGTTCAACATGAATGAGCTTTGTATTTAAACCAACTCCTCTCTCTCTCCTCCATTATTACCATTCACTTCTTCACCTTCTTCTTTATTACTCCTCCACCAAACCCTAGGCAAATACAACTTGCTTTATAAAATATCTTCATTTTTATTGTTCCATTCTCTTCCTTGCTTGATTTTAAGCCCCTTCAGAACTTGAAGTTTTCGGTTTTGATGTTTACATTTTTGTAGATCTAAGTATATAATTTTTATCTTTTTTCTTGGTTTTGATCTCTTAAAGCTTGCTATTTCTGAAAACTAATGGTTCCATGTTGTGGGGAATTCAATTCTACCCAATTTTGGCTTTTGAATTGCTTAATTTTGACTTATTTCGAAGAAGTTATGACATTTTTGTGTTCATGGGTTCCCGTACATCTTCGGTGCTGCTGGGACGATGAACGGTACCGCGCGTGCGATTCTTTGCTGTGCGCCTGTGTGCCATTCTCTTGTGCCCCGTGTGCCGTGCATCCGCATGCTGTACATTTTGTGCATCGCGTGCCTATACGATTCATTTGTCGTGCGCCTGCACGCCGTGCTCTTACGCCCGCGGGCTGCGCGTTTCGTGCACAGTGCACCTGCACGATCCGTTTGCCGTACGCCATGATCTTACGCCCCACACACTATGCTTCCATGCGCTGCGTGTTTCACGACCGAGTGCCTATGCAATTTGTTTGCCGCGCACCTACGTGTCGTGCTCTCGCGCCCCGCACGCCATAGCCAGTTTTGTCCGCACGTGCGCGAATGACAATTTTTGCCTTTTTAAGCTCTTTGTAGCTGAAATCTTGAAAAACTCAAAACATAAAAGTTATAAATCTTCGTCTTGGCTTCAAGAATATTCTTGTTCCACCTTAACTGGAGTTCATATGCGACTGATAGTTTCAATCACAATTTTTTATCTTCTTTACATGTTTTCTGTACTTGGGCTAAATTGTGACGACCTGACTTGATGAACTTGAACTTGAACATGATAATATGATCCCATCTTGATAATCTTGATAGTGGCCCATCGAGGCGCACTCCTGACAAGTAAACCTAGCATGACATGTGTAATCTTGACGGCTGTTGCGACAACCAATCCTGACTTGCTAAGTGGAACTCTTATCTTGACTCCATGGTTGATTTTTCTAATTGTGCCTGTACAAGCTACATGTCATGTCTTGCATCATGTCTAGGACATGGATTCTTGGTTACCGCGGTCAGGGATTCATAATGAATCTGGCTAGGCTAACGACTAGTCTGATCAAGTAGTTCATATAGAGAGATTTTTCAGTTACAGGCAATTTTGTTATCCCGGCCACACCTGTGGACTTGAAGCCTACCGTCGAGTAGGGTGCATTTCCAGCACACTACCATGCGTTGCCCTCTAAGTCACCTAATAATTCTCTTAATTCTTGATAAACTCTTGTAACCTCGTCTGGATAACCTGGATAGTCTGTAGGGCTTATGACTGCGGAATATCTCAACTGCATCTTGTCAGTAACTAGGCCTATGATAACCCTAGTTAGCTAATGATAGCAAGCCGTAGGACTTGATGGTCCTGCCTGAATAATTGTCTCATGATTAACATGGGAATTATATTCCACCTCATGTTTTCCTAATGCAAGCTAGTGTGTTCTTTTAACTCTGTCTTTCATGTTATTTAATTATGTTCATTTATCAGTTCTTCTATTCATTTTATGCTGATTTAGTTCCTAAGTAGAGCCTCCCTTGTGGCACTTCTTCTTTCTGGGTTCTGATCCAACTGGTTTTGTGTGGCCAGATTTTGGAGTAGTAACCGAGGATCTACCTGCCTTCCAGCAAGATGGTGAATACTAGAAAAAACCGTGGCAACGAGTGGGTTTCTTATTTTTCTCTCTCATTCTATTGTAAATTATTCTTTAGAGGCGTTTAGCCGCCGAGCAAGTGTTAGCTCGTGTTGGAAACATTAATTTTGGTCTGCCTAAGGGCTGTTACATGATTGACAAATCCTAGAGTTGATCATGTATGGCTTAACTCTCACTAGTCTTCGTATTTTGTATGACTAGTCTTCGCATTTTGTATGACTAGGCCCAAATCTACTAGCATTAGGTCCAAATTAGTCAACAAACCCATTCCAAATAAATCCCAAATGAGCCCATTAGTTAATTAATTAGATAAGTGATTAGAGGGAGTATGTTAGGTACTAATTAGACGTTAATTTCAGCCTAGAGTGGCCGGTCACTATAAGTCCACATAGAGCCCATCATCTTTATTCCATAATCTTCTTGAATTTTCCATAGAAGCTTCCAATTTTCATGCCCCGGTCCCATAGGACCGATCGTACTCGCTAAGGCATGATGCTTCACAAGCCTAGGTTGCGCTCGTGCAAGGCTAAGTCCAGAAACGGCCGCTTGAAGCTAGGCCACAGAGTCGCACAGAGTGTCCCCATTTGCAGCGGAAAGTAAATGAACACAATCTGAAACAAACTCAATAGTCTTTATTGATATTCAAGAAGTAGTACAAGCAGCGTTATGTCGAGATTACAATTCACTCAAGCTCTCTCTTTCGAAACATAAAAGGCGTGCCAAGTGGATTACAAGATGGAATGATTCATGGCGATGTTTCGATACATTATGTCCCGTATATGGTGCTTTAGTTCATTTGCAACGCCCCAAGGCTCCAGATTTAGCTCTGCGCCTTAGCACGTTCAAAGGAGATCTCCGCACCCGACATAGTTCTTCCGCACCCTGCAAGCAGACTATGTGGTTATCAGTACTTGTTATGAACTGGTGGGGAGGCTAGCTCGCCCACTCACTATCATTACCAAATACATTCATTTTACTTTTGTGCACCATCTATCATTTATTGTCTTACTAATCTTGCCTTAGGGTCAATTTCATGGCATATCATTCAAGCCTATCTCGTTTTATCGATATCAAGTATCGCATAAGAAAGCATGCACAACTTACCGTACTTACCATATGATCGTCCCTGTCCAAAATAAACCAAGTTAGCCAAAATATTATGCATTACGAATTGACAGGTTTGCATAAGTTTTCAAATGTGTCGAGGGCGGTGTTCCTGCCTCAGGTGGTAGCGCATCGTAGGCGTGTTTCTAACTCATTTGTACAAAGTACTCAAGTTCATTAAGATGTGTTATATTCAAGCTTCTTTAGAAGGCGTTTTGTTCAGTTCTACAGTTGTTCAGCTTACTCAAGTTGTCGGGATACGTTGTACTCAACCGATGTTTAGATACATTCATTCAGTAACATAGCATGTTCAGCTTTAGTCAGTTTACTTGTTTCAATGGAAGGTCTCGCACGCGGATTGCCGCAATCGAGCCAACTTAATTTATATGCACCGGTCGCTGGCTGTACAAGCCATTGGGACAGTTACTTATGGTATTCGTTAACTATCAAGCGTGATGGCTAGTACACCTTGACAGGTTACACAACACCCGACCTTACGCCTCTTGTGTGCCCGAGCCCGCACACAAGCCGCCCGTAAGCCATGGTTCCGCCTAGGCCGACCACGATGTCGTGATCGTTGCCTTGAAATCATTCTCAATCGTGCACGAGTTGTCCGCGACTATTTCGTATTCTTATCTTTAGTTTAACTTGTTGGATGTAATAAGCCAATTATCTTGTTAGGCTGTCTTGAGCCAATGAATTAACTTACCAGACTGTCTAGAGCCCTAATGCATTATCGACCAGGTTGGCGGCGATGTCCGTGCAGCACGGGTAGCGAGCACCGTTGCACGTTCCCGTCATACCTGTCGCTAACCATTCTTTTATTTCTTGTCTTTCTTTCACTTGTTCATTCGTTCATTGATTCATTCACGTATTCATTTATTCGTTGATTTATTCATTCACTTATTCGTTCATTTGTACCTTATGTAACTCCATGTGCTGGAACCGCCTTGACGACCCATCGGTCCCGACGCCTTTCAATGTTACTAGTACTCTATTCGAAACGACTATGTTGATAGTCTTCCTCTTATTTTAGTGAACCATTTATTGTTTCATGTCTCGAGTTGTGGTACGATTCTAAGTGACAAGCAATTCGTTCATAGTTGAACACATAAGTAAATCTACTCGAAATGTAAGCTATGCATTTGTACGAGCGTGGAGTGCGGTACGAGAGTTCGTATATTTTCTAAGTTCTTTTTCATGTTCTATACAATCATACAAGATAGGGTTACTCCCTTAGCTAGGTGCATTGAGTCATTTGTTAGCATGCACGGTGTTATCGCCTAGCGATTCTAGCAATAGTGTCTGTATTATTATGTGTTAGGCTAAGCAAAAACAGGTTCATCGGAGCCACCGACCTTAGCGATGCTCGCATCGGCCGAGCGATACTCCGAGCGTACCTTTGAAAGTCTAAGTTTGGATTTATCTTGACAGGCTAAGTCCAATAACTTCGCCTTAGTTTGTTGTAAGGCAATATTTTGGTTTCGCTGACACTTTAGCGAATAAGGCAAAATGCCGACCTCTTATCGTTCAGCGTAAAAGCATAGTCTGCACCTGAAATCAACAAAAGTTAATGTTTGATCGAGTTTGGACTTGTGCGTTGCATCGATTCAATTTATTAGAATCTTCGGACTAACTCAATGCTTTCTCGGCCAACGTAAGTCTTGTATCGATTCACATCGATACTTCATCGGGTCGATACAACTCTTCGAGTCGACGGCTCATTTGAGTCGTTGCACTTGCCGTTTGAATCAGCGTTCGGCTAGGACGAAGCGGGTTATTACATTATACACCACTCAAAACAAGTCTCGTCCTCGAGACTTCCTGAGGGCATGTTGTCTCATCGTTCCTTAACTCATGTCGTGTGCGTATCTTAGACAATTGCCATCAAAAGATTTATCTTTCGATGGCATCAAACTATACTCGGTATCTGTATCGTATGCATTCGGTCAATTTCATTGAATAACTTTACCACTCATTTGAGAGTTGATGGTACTTATTTAATCGCCATGTTTCTTCGACTTGGTCGCTATTGTATCTTGTCACGGGATTGTAATGGTCGCATTAGGTGCGTTATAATTCATCAAACATGAGGGTCGTAAGCTGAGGTTAACTCACTCATCTATGTGCATCTTAACAAGTTCACTTGCAGCTGCTCGAGTTCATCGTATCGCTGAGTCTGGATCGTACACATATTCAAGGCATTCCTCAAATACATACATTTGAACCAAGCTTAGCGATAGTGAAGTCGGACAAACTACTCGTGATAGTTTCGAATTGTCGAGTGATAGTTTCTAATTGTCGATCGTTTTACTAACTCTATTAAAACCGAACTCCAGTTCGTTTCACTATCGTCTATCTCGATCCTCGAGATGGTCCAATTAATTTCTCAAGCATTCTCGTCTTAAAAAATTAATACGCCACTTCTAGCGGAGTCGACCAAAGTTCAAGTAAATTTTTGTCCGATTTCAGACCAAGTATTGTACTGCCATAAAGTACGTCTTCCAAGCAATAATTCAGTGTGTTATCCCAACTTTACTTGTGCATCATTGATTTATATCATTCACTTCGTTTTGGGGCTAATGTCATCGTCGTTAGTGCACACTCCCAGTTCTACGTCTTAAGTTTAAGTCTTGTTGTAACACCCCAGTCCCAAAATACTTGGGACTAGATACGTATCATGCCAGTTGTATACATACGAGTAAATGAAAGGCTCGTATGTATACATAAGCTATAAAATATAGAAAGCCATGCTCAAACTAAATCTCATCCACAAATATAAAGTTTTAATGATACGATCAAATAGTCATTTATACAAACGTTGGGCGGAGACATATCCACTACCAACAAGTTTAAATAAGAAAGAAATATACAAATAACTGATTTAGTCGAGCGAAGCAAATGACGAGTCCAAGAGCAATCATCACGACGGAATAGAGCGCAAGTCATTGCCTTAGCTAGAGCACCTGCAGAAAGTCACAAAACACACCTGAAGAAATCACCAGGTCCTCAGAGGGACGTAACAAGATACAGAAAGAACATGCCATGTATAACTGCATAAGTAAACACTATAAATCTACAACACAATTGGGTACGAAACCATCTATGTGATATGCACTTTGAGGACAACGTTCTACGCAGGGGCTGTAAGGATTCACGCAAGTAATCAAGAGTGGCCGTCAAGTAGCGCTCATCTGAGACACTATCGGCCAGGCAGCAAGTAGCGCTCATCCGAGACACTATCACCCATAAATGTGTAAAAAGTAAATGTAGCCCCTACGCTAGTAGCTGTCCCCTCCCTCCAATGATACTATACATGCATCGTAACCACGACACACCAACCCGTGTCGCTTCCAAAATACTGTTTTATAATAGATAATTGTCAAGTCTTCTAACATGCGTCTATTGACAGTTATTTCTACGCATGCGCACGGGTGATCAGCCAACACGCTAGTGACCACTACATGATACTCACAACTCACACACAACTCGTGATACAATCGTGACAAAATTAATGACATGCACTCTATTGACGGAAGTCCCTTAACTCTAGGTCCACAAGCAAGAAGAAAAATAAATAACTGAAAATAAAAGTCAGAAAATAATAATAGAATAATAAGATGCAACTAAATGTAAGCAGTAATTATGGCAAGGTATCTTGCCTGGTATGTCGTCTAGAGTGGTGCGAGGTTCTGACAAGTCTCAGATAGTCCAAAGGCCGAGGTCGACGTGAACATGGTCTGAATTTCACGAGAAAATAGGGGATGATGATTAGACACGGTCAATGGTGATAATCGGGGAGAGTTTGAGTAAAGAGACACATGTCCAAAAATTTATAGTATTTGAAACTAGTTTTACTACAAAAATAAATTTTGATAATTACTTGAAAATATGGAAAAATCAATTTAGGCAAAAATTTCTAAGTCTGCATAAATAGAATTTTTGGTAAAATTATATTTCGTCTATTAAAATATTTAAATAATACTAGGAAATTAACTTATAATTTGGAAACTACATTTTGTGGTGAATATATATATATATATATATATATATATATATATATATATATATATATATATATATATATATATATATATATATATATATATATATATATATATATATATTTTAAGATAAATAATTAATAGTCTAGGAAAAATTATTTAATGCATATCTATTTTAATAAATATATAAATAATACAAAAGTATTACTAGTAATTAGTAATTATACCCTTACATATATACATTACTAACAATACATTAATAATATCCTTACCTATAGCTATACTCTACTGTCCTCAATGAAATTTATTATTAAGAACCAAAAGTAGCAACCCCTCCCCATCGTTTATTGTGCTGCTGAAACAAAACAAAGTTTAGAGTTATCAAAGGAGACTGAGGAGAGAAAAAAATATAAAAATTAATAAAAAAATAAGGAGAAGGGGTGAAAAACTAAGACGGGAGAGAGAGAGAGATATGTTGAGAGAGCGAAGAGAGAGGGTGAAGAAGAAGGGATAGACGAAGAGAGAGTGGGAACGGAGAGGAGCTTACCGGAGTGGGCAGGGGTTCCGGCGGGATCTGTGACCAGGGTCAGCTGGCGCGAGCGGAAAGGCATCGCGACGTGGTTTCGAGGATCGACGGATGGGCACGATCGGTAGAGAGTTGGTGGCGCGGCGGCTCTGGACACCGGCGTGGGGTTCTCGAGAGACGGGCGGCACTGCGGAGAAGACGGCACAGCAGTGGCTCGCTGCGAGTGGCACGGAGCTCGGCTAGGGTTTCGGTGCTGGTGATTGTCGGAGGCGGTAGAGCGGGATGAGAGGAGGGGTGTGGTGGTACCGGGACGAGCGCGTCGAGGGTCTACGGGGAACGCGCCTGCGGTGCTGGGAGGCACCGAAATCCGGCAGGGGAGGCGTCGCGGAGGTCGGCCTCACGGCGGACGTGCACGAGCGGGTGGCGCATGGGCGCTATCGTGGAGGAGACCCCTGGCTGCTCGGCACGCAGGGGTGGCACGGAGGCGGCTCACCAGTCGCATCGAGGTGAGGGCTTTAGATTTTCTCCCTTTTCCTTTCTCTGGTGTGGTGGGTATTGGGGCGACGCCATTGGTGGCGGTAGTGACGCCCAGGGCCGGGATGTGGAGATAACGGCGGTGCCAGATTTGGGGATTTGGAACTATGGTGGTGGTGATGTCGTGGGATGCTGGTGACGGTGGTGGTTATGCTGATGCTATTGGCAGTGGACGCGGCCGGGGATGGCTGTGGCGGGTTCGTGATGGTGAAGGATAGTAGAAAGATGCCAGCGGTGGTTGTGGGGTTTTCTGTGATGGCGAGGACGGGTTGTCGGGACGGGTCGGGATGTCGGGAAGACAGGATGGTGATATCAGGACGGCGATGGTGATGGCGAGGAGTCAGGGCTAGCTTAGGATTTGGGTTTGTCCGTGTCGGGGATGTCCGACACGTCAAGATGGAGGTCAGGGATTGTCGGACTCGGGACGAAATTATGATGTATTTGTATTGGAGAAAATATAGTGGATGGGAGGCACGGACACGATGCACAATGGGGTAGAAATTTGGTGTTGTGGAGTTCATGGAAAAAGAGGGCAAGTACCTCTCCTTTTATAGGAGGTGGGAATCCCATTATGATAAAGACTATGATAGTTTAAACGCCCATAATATAATTTCATAATAAAATTCAAATTATTTTAAACTCGTTTTAAACCATCTTGAATTTAAAGCTATTCAAAATAAGTCAATAATATCTTTTCAAATGTAAATTATCACAATCAATTAAATTTAAACCAAAACACTATTTTAAAATACTTTTTTGAATAATAAAATATTAATATTAAATAAATTTCAAAAATAGAATTATATACATAAAATCTAAATTTATGTACCTCGTATGCAATGAATATTTGCATAAAACCTCACTTTCAAAATTACTATTTATATAACCTTTCATGATATAAATAAAGAATTGAAAATTCTAATATGACGCATTTTACAACTTTACGAAATTAAAAATATTTATTATTTATTATTTGAAAAACCATGCTTCTAAATAAAATATTTTTACAAAAATATGGACCTCGCACATATTCGCACTCGACGAGTCATACTAAAATACGAGCTTATACGCAACGTCCAATACGACAATTTCGTACGTTACGTACAATACGACTATGCGACTTACAAATACAAAGTAAAAATTTATACAAAATTATTAAAAAAAAATTCATAGTAGAAATTTAGGAGATTTACACTTGTTGCCCCAGATTTATCGTTCGTCCGAACGATTCTCTAAAGTCGGTCACACATGTTCAATCATTCGGCATAGGGTTGTCCACCTATCCGCTAAGTCAACTCACAAGGTCATAGTTACAAGTTACGTTCTTGGTTCATCGTGTAAAGTCATTGTACGACGCTCGTCCCAATCCTATGGTCAACCCGTTTGTTCGTTAGTACGGGATACTTCTACCCAAGCTCGTTTCACTCAAATTACCTAAACATCGAGCAATGTTCTTCCTATTCACATCAAGACACTCTCCGCACAAGGTCCGAGTTCGTTCAGCAAAGTCATGCTATGGTAGGTTATCCTCAACCAAATCATCGTTATGTCAATATCGTATGTTCAAACTAGCAATTGTCATAGTCTATCTCTTCAATTTTGTCTGATACAATTTATCGATCCATCCTATCCAATTCACGTAGTCGATCACAAGGTCGTCTAGCTAAACAATTTGTTATCCCCAATCTCATGCAAGTCTGATTGTCCACGACGGACATGAATCACCATGCCAACGTTCTCGCAGAATAATCATCCTCATTGGGACATAACTCTTGCATTGAGTCTAGACTAGTTCATTCTCGATATGCAGATTGGGTCTACTCAAACCTCAATTTACTTTATCATCCATCACAAGTCCGAACCATCCTCTAAATTACTTTGCTTCAAACCACAAGTCAAAGCAATCCAAATTTCCATGTCATGATATTTCAAGTTAGATCATTCCCGCTTGACATGGATCACCATGCCAACGCTTATATGAAATGATCGCCCCAAATCCAACGTGACGCATATGCGAGGCTAGGGTTGCGCTCGCGCAAGACAAGATCATTGTCATTGTGGTTATCACCGAACAATCAAGTCACTTTCCTTTCATCCAAACGTTCATTTCTATCAAATTCCCAAACATAACATTCATCAAAACCATAACTTTTAACAGGATCATCATTCATTGAATCAGAGTACCCCCGAATTATCGTACATCGATCTTTGATACGCCTCAATACCATCGATGATGTACATAAACTGACGATCTTCTTTTTTGCAACAAAATTTGAGTCATGCAACTTAATTCCTCAATTCGTATTATTCCATCCTAACTCAAGTCATTGAGCAACGTCCATTCTAAATCCGTAGTCATTCTCGTTTGTTCAAACCAACGTTTCATGCACGTTATCTTCCAATCGTGCTATCTTCGATCTCATCCAAGAGTATTTTACCTCAACTCAAGTTTCAATCCATTTGACCATATTCGAAATCGCATGTACGATCCACCAAGTTTTCTCGCCAAAACATCCATTTATTTCATCGTTTCGAATCTCTATTCAACCGTTTTGTAACTTGCAATACACATTCATAATTCGTTCGACGACATCTCGTTCGAGACACTCGAAATCACGACCAACTAAGCGTTACTCGTACGAAGGCTTTGTGCGATAACATCGCTGGCTTGTATACCGGTTGCTACTCATAAGTCCATAAATTTGGGTCGAACAATTTACTAGACGGTCCATACACCACTCAGGATTCGAGCCACTCGACTAGTCGTTGAAAATCATTCTTATTCCTCTTCACATCTATCACATACACCACTCGGGGTCAAGTCATTCTACAAGTCATCAAAGTGATCATTCGATTTATAATCTACACGTTCTCATATATGTTCGTCCGTTCCTCTAAATCTAAGAGTCATTCTCGTGTTCGCATTATCGTTTGTTCGATAGCGTCTCTATCGACATACATCCTAAGTCACTTGTTCTCGTCCGAACGATATTCAATCTCGCTAGCAAACTCGTTCGCACCAGAAGGTCTAGGTGCACGATACTCAGCACAACTTAGCCAAAGGTTGTATGCATAGCCGTCCCGTTCAGATTATACTCTGGTCTCGTACACTCATTCGCTATTGTCAATGTAAGGTCATTTAGGTATGCGTAACACTTGTTAAATTTTAGCATTGGTTTTCTTTCAACTCAAGTCCATTATAGTTTGGCACAAGGGCCTTCTCATATCGATCCCGTCCAATCGAATACTTATACGAGCTTTTGGAAGTATTAGACTTATTGTACGGAACATCCCAAGGGTCAATGAGAGAGAGCGTACACTTTTTTTGTCCACGATCGAGCTTTCAAAACTGAGATCGATATGAAGTCCAAGGAAGTAAAGCCGTGCTCTGATACCAATCTGTCATGCCCCGGTCCCGTAGTACCGAAGGTGTGATACCACACGAGCCTAGGTTGCGCTCGTGCAAGGCTAAGTCCAGAAACGGCCATTTGAAGCTAGGCCACAGAGTCGCATAGAGTGTCCCCATTTGCAGTAATAAATAAATAAACACAGTTTAAAACAAACTCAATATTCTTTATTGATATTCAAGAAGTAGTACAAGCGGCGTTATGTCGAGATTACAATTCACTCAAGCTCTCTCTTTTGAAACTTAAAATGCGTGCCAAGTGGCTTACAAGATGGAATGATTCATGGCGATGTTCCGATACATTATGTCCCGTATATGGTACTTTAGCTCCTTTGCAACGCTCCAAGGCTCCAGAGTTAGCTCCGCGCCTTAGCAGATTCGAGGGAGGTCTCTGTACCCGACGTAGCTCTTCCGCACCCTACAAGAAGACTATGTGGTTATCAGTACATTATTATGCACTGGTGGGGAGGCTAGATCGCCCACTCGCTATCATTACCAAACACATTCATTTTACTTTTGTGCACTATCTATCATTTATTGTCTTACTAATCTTGCCTTAGGGTCAGTTTCATACCATATCATTCAAGCCTATCTCGTGTTATTGATATCAAGTGTCGCATAAGAAAACATACGCAATTTACCGTGCTTACCGTATGATCGTCCCTGTCCAAAATAAACCAAGTTAGCCAAAATATTATGCATTACAAATTGACAGGTTTGCGTAAGTTTTCAAAAGTGTCGAGGACAGTGTTCCCGCCTCAGGTGGTAGCGCGTCGTAGGCATGTTTCTAACTCATTTGTACAAAGTACTCAAGTTCATTAAGATGTGTTATATTCAAGCTTCTTTAGAAGGTGTTTCGTTCAGTTCCACAGTTATTCAGCTTACTCAAGTTGTCAGGATGCGTTGTACTCAACCGATGTTTAGATACATTCATTCAGTAACATAGCATGTTCAGCTTTAGTCAGTTTACTTGTTTCAATGGAAGGTCTCGCACACGGATTGCCGCAATCGAGCCAACTTAATCGATTTGCACCGGTCGCTGGCTGTACAAGACATTTGGATAGTTACTTATGGTATTCGTTACCTATCAAGCATAATGGCTAGTACACCTTGATAGGTTACACAACACCCGACCTTACGCCTCTTGTGTGCCCGAGCCCGTACACAAGCCGCCCGTAAGCCATGATTTTTCCTAGGCCGACCACGATGTCGTGATCGTTGCCTTAGAATCCTTCTCACTCGTGCACGAGTTGTCCGCGACCATTTTATATTCTTATTTTTAGTTTAACTTGTTGGGATGTCATGAGCCAATTATCTTGTTGGACTGTCTTGAGCCAATGAATTAACTTACCAGGATGTCTAGAGCCCTAATGCATTATCGACCAGGTTGGCGGCGGCGTCTGTACAGTACGGGTAGCGAGCCATGTTGCACGTCCCCGTCATACCTGTCGCTAACCATTCTTTTCTTTTTTGTATTTCTTTCACTTGTTCATTCGTTCATTGAATCATTCACGTATTCATTCATTCGTTGATTCATTCATTCACTTATTCGTTCATTCGTACCTTATTCAACTCCCTGTGCGGGAACCGCCTTAGCAACCCATCGATCCCGAAGCCTTTTAATGTTACTAGTACTCTATTCAGAACAACTATGTTGATAGTCTTCCTCTCATTTTAGTGAACGATTTATTGTTTCATATCTCGAGTTATGGTACGATTCTAAGTGACAAGCAATTCGTTCATAGTTGAACGCATAAGTAAATCTACTCGAAATGTAAGCTGCGCGTTTGCACGAGCATGGAGTACGGTGTGAGAGTTCATATATTTTTCAAGTTCTTTTCCATGTTCTATACAAGCATATAAGATGAGATTACTCCCTTAGCTAGGTGCATTGAGTCATTTGTTAGCATGTACGATGTTATCGCCTAGCGATTCTAACAATAGTGTCCGTATTATATGTATCTAGGCTAAGAAAAGACAGGTTCATCGGAGCCACCCACCTTAGCGATGATCGCATTGGCCGAGCGATACTCCGAGCGCGCCTTTGAAAGTCTAAGTCTGGATTCATCTTGACGGGCTAAGTCCAGTGACTTTGTCTTAGTTTGTTGCAAGGCAATATTTTGGTTTTGCGGACACTTTAGTGAATAAGGCAAAATGTCGAACTCTTATCGTTCAGCGTAAAAGCGTAGTCTACACCTGAAATGAACTAAAGTCAATGCTTGATCGAGTTTGGACTTGTGTGTTGCATCGATTCGATTTCTTAGAATCTTCGAACAAACTCAATGCTTCCTCGGCCAACGTAAGTCTTGCATTGATTCGCATCGATACTTCATCGGGTCGACGCAACTCTTCGAGTCGACGGCTCATTTGAGTCATTGCACTTGCTATTTGAATCGACGTTCCACTAGGGCAGAGCGGGTCATTACTCTAATCCCCAATTCTTTCCTTTTTCCTCAATTTTTATTCCAATTTCCAACCTCTTCAAGGAGATTCATGGCATGATGAGCACCATTGGAGCTTAAGAGGAGCTAGCTTAGAGAAGGATTGAGTTCGAGTCGCCATACTTGTGTCCGACACCATAGTGGCATTGGGAACCTCTTATCATGCCCCAGTTCCAAAATTCATAGGAACTTGGACGAGACGATACCAGCTAATATGATCTGGAATATGTTCTCTAATTTAATGGACATGCCTAGATGTACTATGCTGTAAAAATATATTAAGCATATGCTATCTCAACTAGTCTCAATCCACATATAATCAAATAGAGCAAGAATGGACATCATGTACTATAGTCAGCCATCCTATGGTACACATGTCCCAACAAACTCGAAGAAGAGTGAGCTTGCAAAACAAGACTACAACAGCAGGTAACATGTGAAAGAAGGATAATAGATAAACATCTTGCTATAATATACCTGAATATCCGACATTTCCTATCATCAACTCCAGCAAGTCACTATATCAACTAACTCTGCAATCTGGCAGGAAACCAGGTCCTTAGAGGGACGTAACAAGATATAAAATTCATGCCATAAAGTATATATTGTACAAACATAAAGGTGAACTAACCATCTATGTAAATGCACTTGAGGATAACCTTAGTACGTATGGATAGGACAAGCTCAATAATAATCTCTGGTATAGCCCCTGGCTAGATACCATATATACACTGACATATATCATCAATCGATATAGCGTAGCGCTAGCGACCATCTCCTGATATACCGATAGCATATATAACCCCACAATAACGCATACCACGTTCTCAAACCACTAGAAACGTGTAATCAAGACTCTATAGTTTCATCCGAAGACTACGGTAGACCAATTTATTTGTCCTATACACCTGCTAATGATCCTCCCTGCCTAAATGCTAATGCACAAGTTGTGACTATGTCACGACCCGCTCCCGCTTTTCGGGATACGAGTGCGTATCCAAGCCAGCCTACACCGCAGTGTCGGCGGTAGAACGCTGTCAAGGCTATGATGCTCAAATCACATAAAATAAATACTTTATTTGCTCATTCACAAGACTAAACTAATCTTACAATATTTATAAGTTTTACATTTGAAGAAAATATAAACTCTTATAAAAATTAAAAACTACCAACACATCTAACTAGTGTTCTATGGTTTGGCCTCCGCATACACCCATGTCTCCCCAATGGTCCAAACATAGTGTAGCGGCGACTATCTGAAAAATATTGGTTTTCAGTCATGAATGGAACGAGTACAATTCATTTGAATGCAGTTCCAATATATGATAACTATTATAAAACATAAGTTAGCCATAAAATACATAATGAAATAATCAGGATAATGATAACAAGAGACATGAAAAGTAGACAGGAAACAACATAACAACAGTAATTGAATAAAAAACCAAAGGAAATACTATTTATATGTTTTGAAGTACCTTTTTGATATGTGATCGGTCTAGGGACAGTTACACCATGATGTCTATGATGTCTAAATAGCACTAAAATAAACAATGTCTACGATGTCTATTTTGCAGAAAATAAATAATGTCTACGATGTCTATAATGTCTATAATGTCTATGATTTCTACAATGTCGACGATGTCTAAATTATCTACGGTCAGATCACATATCTGTTTGGTACTTCCCCTTCCCGACACGACAAGTAAAAATATGAAAAAATGTGAAAGAGAGACAAGATGTGGTATCCGTGTGACAAGCGTGTCAAAAATCAAATATAAAATGACTAACAATAAAATATAAAAATTAATAATATTGAAAACAAATAATAAATGTACTCGCATGTGGTCCTTTGCTAGTGGAACCGATAATATCAACCACTCAGTGTACCACACAAAAGTCCAACTCGTACAACAGTCTCCAGATGCTGAAAAAGACATCACTAATACGTTTACTATAAAAGAAATATCTAAAAATGCCTGCCCAAAAGTCCAATTCTAGACACAGGAGCAAAAGCGTAATTTCGGGTCAAAACGATATCCAACGTTAGACTCGCTTTGTACCGAAAATTGTGCCAGTATCTACCGTCTCTAAAGTCATTAAACTATATGTCTACAGGTTCAATTTGACGAGATGAACCCAACTGTATGTCCAAAGTTGGATTTCGGTAGGCCATGCACAAATTTGCCCGTTGGATCGGGTCGCAGGCCCGCCAAAATAGCGTTCCGGTCGACCTTCTCAGAATTGGACCAAACTGGGCATACATGACCAAAAAATTGACACGGTCCTATTAGCGCAAGTTTTGTCTCGATATGACGAACGTTCACAAAGTTATGGGCTAGTTCGCAAAGGAGCCGATACGGGGTATCTTGACGGATATGCCTCGATTTCGTCACGCACGCACAACAAAATTGAGTCCGTCGGATCCCACACGTTGACAACATCAATACGCATCTTTCAATGCTCATGGGTTGCGACCACGTCACCTGATTTCTTGGGGCGTACGGCGTATCAGAAGGTTTTTCTAAATATCTACAGTTTGAAATCAGTTTTTTGGTCAATTTGGGATGCCGATTTCTCAGCGCTCAGTCAATCAAATCAACTTCTGAAGAATGTGTTGCGAATCCCTATAGGTTGGCTGCAACTGTCTTTAACTAGGTTTGGAGAATTTATAGTAAACTAGTCATAATCTGTCTTCAAAGTCGGTAACCTAAAAACCAAAAACAGGTCACATTGGCATTATTTTCATCGAGATTTATCTCGATTTTTCCTAGGGTTCTAGTCATCTAGATTTTTAAAAAATTGACATGTTCTCAAGCCATATATGTTGTGGTCTTATCGAACCAATGGATTCAGAAATTTATTGTAAGAGAAAGGAGAAAGAGGATGATGAATATGGGTACCTGGGTTGGGTTGGGAATATAGTACTCTCTATTTTCTTGGTTGTTTCAACAGTGAAGCGGCTTCCCGGCGATCGACGATCGGTACAGGCGGTCAAAGGCACGCACCAGGATGTTGGGTTGCTCCGGCGTCGTGGGTCTTTATTGAGGTGCAGGTTTTACGGAGAAATCTCGAGTTCCCCTCTGACCTACCCTAAAATTTCATATATATGCTCAAGATTTTGATCCATGTTTAAACTCAAATTTGATTCGGGTTTGCAACTGGATATGAAGAAATCCCGTGAAGAGTAAGATTTCGATCATATATGAAGATGTTTGAATTTGGATTGATAAAGACTGGGTTCGAATCCGTAAGGAATGGATTTGTTCTGCTACCGCCGGATGGGGTCACAGGTTATATTGGTTGGGCAACTCGCGATATAATCTCAACTCGAAAGATATTGGAGTATATCCTCTCCTTATTCATTATGTATAACTCAATATGTATGCACCCGTTAAATAGTAACAAAATTTAAAAATCTAATAATGGTAATAACTATTGCTAGTTTCATGTACAAGGAATCTTATAGTAAATTACTAAGCTATTTATCAATTTAGGAGTACAAAAAAAATAAATAAAAGTATATTAAATTTCTATAAAAATAGGGGCCTTTTGTGTTTATATATATATATATATATATATATATATATATATATATATATATATAATAAATAAATAATAAATAAATAAATAAATATATAAGAATGCCAAAATGGAACTACATACATATATATTCATGAGTGCCAAAATGCCAAATAAGGTTATAATAAATTTTCAATACTAAAAATAGCTTATCAATATCCTTGGTAATATGCACAATGCAGAATAAGGGCTACTGGTTAGAAAAACAAATTTCAAGGTTATTTAAAAATTGAAAATATATAAAAATATTTATAATAATAATAATAAGAAGAAAATAGGGGTTTATAGACTACAAACTGAACATCTCGTAACTATATGTCAGTCCAAAATAAACTAGAAATATCTAAAACTAACCATTATACCGTCACACATGCTCCTTGCATCGATAGCTAGTCGACTGCATAAGCCCGTGTCCAACATGTTCTCATCCTCACTCTCAGTGTCGTAAGATGATTCGTGTCAAGATCTGAAAATTATAGTAATAGCTCCACAACTTTAGGTAGGCACAGTAGTACTAGTTCAACACAACCCATATCGACGCCTTCGTCGACTGCACTCGAGGCATTCTCAGACGCGATTTTTATACTATTTCTAACACATAGATACATGATAATATTCATGAGATTTAAATACAGTAAAAATAAGACAAGATATACTTGCCTGGATCCTCGAGAAGAACGAGCCGTGATCCGGATCCCTGGCCAGTAGTCAAAGTATTTCGGGAGCCTATATTAAATATTACAAATTAATTAATAATCTAAAATTATGATTTATGCGTAATATATTATTATTCATTACATATACACATGACATTAGACTGTCACATTAAATAAGGAAAACTAGTTACTAACGTTGGGTTAAAATTGGAAAATTAGAAACATCTAAGTCACTTAACCTTATAATCATAAGAACCAATATATGCTCTACATATTCATATAAACTAAGTCTTATGTGTCTCCTAGATTTATCCATATTCTTGGACGCTACATATTCCTCCTACAGGTTTTCCTAACCTCGACGTGATAGGATTATTTCTAAGATATTCTATTGACTAATTTCATATCGTGACTATTAGACTTATAATTTTATCTTCAAAAATTATATTCTAATAAACCTATTCAATATACTAACCTATATCCCAAAATATACAATTTTGTGTAAGGCTTTGGGTGTACAATTTAACATTTCCTATACACGACCCAACTAAAATAAATAACAAAGCCTATAGTCTAAACTTTAAATAAAATAAATAAATCTAATATTAGATATTAAAAAATCAGAACCTATTATTTCATAAAATAATTATTTAAGAATAAATAAATAAAAATAAAAGCAACAATTAAAACCATCTCTAACATTGGTTTTCTAGGTCGCATTGGACAAAACTATATGTTAATTCATATACCAATCTTAAACTAAAAAAGAAGAATATAATATATATATTAAATATGTTTTTAAGTGTATTTTCAAGGGTATAAGGTTGGCACTACTCTATATAAATTACGGATCTAATACTACAACTAAACTAGGCCTTTGTAGGCTCTAAATGTGCATTTCGGTTACACAATCATAAGCCTAATGATATATATTATTCAAACATAAATTAAATATCTAATGAATGAGTTTCTAACTACTTAAACAAGGTTTACACATGCATGAATTGTTAGTCATAATTCCACATTCATACTACACATAAAATTAGCCCAAACTTGACAAGTTTCATGCTCAACATGTCGAAAATTAATTCTAAATTCAAAATTTTTATTGGCTGTTTCTATGGCCTAAAAACCAAATTTAGCACGTCAAAATTCATTTTTTCAGTCTATATACATGGATTAATATACTACTAAGTCGTACAAAAATTTCGGTAAAGAAAATATGCATATTTCGTTCACAAAAGTCATACAAATGACATATCACACTTCAAATTCATAATTTTTTAACCTTCTAGAAATCATCTTAAAATAGGTTTTTAATTAGTTTATTAAGGTTTCTACCTATGTCATAATATGTCATTTGGGTCCTACAACTAGTTTAAGATTTGGGAACAATATCGAAGGTGTACTTATTTGAAACAGAATTGGACTCCAACGAATCCAAACGAAGTTCTGAATTATTTCGCTTGCTTTGTGAAGGTGTTTCGAAGGGGGAAAACAACGTCACATGGCCTTGAGGCTCCTCCTCTAGCAAGCCAAGTTACCAAGGTGCCTTCTAGGCTTCGTACTTGGGTGCTACTCCTTCGTGTTTGGTCGTCGGAGCGCTCCGAAGTCGAAGAACTCACCGAAAAGGGTTGCTAAAATTATGCCACTTATGGACTGATTTGGGAATGAATTTTAAGTGGAAATGGATGGAAAAATGAGAGTGGAAGGTAGTATAGGTTGTAGGAAAAGTTGTGGAGAAGTTGGCTTAAGTTTAGAAGAGTGGGAGGGTGGTTTCTTAACTTTCAAATAGGTGACCCCATACCCGCCAGTTCCTGCTGCCAAAAGCTTCTGTTCATAGCAGCTTATTAGCTTATAAATGGTCCTAAGACTCTCGTGTTGAGGTTGGTTAAGCCTCACTTAAGTTTGGTTAGGTTTGAAGGTCATTTGGCTAGCTTATATGTGCTAGAACTCAACATATGGACCACTTAAACCATGTGGACTGATACAAAATATATGTTGTTGTCCACACCTATTAGGAACCCCATAAGTTGGTCTAGATCACTCTAGGATTAACCTAATTAAGTTCTATATATTTATGGATCGATTCAGTGCACCATTTGGCTCTTGTTCCGGGTTATTTTCACGCACCGATAAACTTTTATAGCTCGTTAAACTCAATTATTTTCTACATAAATGTCCTAATGATTTATGGGTGTTTACAGAGTGTGTAGGGGTCCATTTGAATGAGACATAAGATACACGAATTCTCTAGGCTTAGTATAGATCATAATGATCCTATGGATCGAAGGGTTTTGGTCGCAATTGTGTCTCCAATATCGATTGGAACGTACATAGATAATTGGTTTAATTTAACTACAGTTTTCATATATGAATGTTGTGCTATAAAAATAAAATACAAAGAAACATATTTGAGGGGAACATAAATAGTACATGTCTAGAGGAGCTCGACTAGGTCACAAATACTAATTTTGTTAGGAGAAACTAGCTAGTATTGTGCTAGTAAACTCAAAGCTACGGAATAGGTATAAAATATCTATCCAAATGATTATTTATTAATTAAATTTAATAACTAAAATCCTAATAAATTTTAGTGGGGTTTACGCCTCTTCCCAATTGGTAATTATTCCTTTCCCTTTAGATTTCCATATCTAATTGTAGGAAAACCCCATAGGAGTCCTAAATTCTTAGATCTATTCCATTATAATTGGAATCGGTGAGTAGGAGGCCCAATTTCACTAGATCTTGTGGTTAGAAATTGAGATCTAACTTGGGGACGGAAATCGTGTCCACCAAATATTCGATCCATGGCTAAGCATGATTTTAGAGTCCAATTCTAGAGCAAATTGATCTTCTCGTGTCCGAATTAGGATACATGGCGTCGTGTCATGACAATTGTGATACGCAGGGTTAATTTGGGAATATGATATAATTGTGTGATACGTGTCAATTGACATGTGTCATATATGGTATTATAGCTATCTAATAGCCTAGAATGAATTGTGGCATGGTATTGGTGATTTGGATTCATGTATCATAATTAAGTGCTAGGCTGTATGAGTGTATCATGGATAGGGGCAATATTTGACCTATGCTAGGTTGGGTAGTGAATACACACACACACACACACACACACACACACACACATATATATATATATAATAGAAAAACTTGGTGGTGAAACTTTTGAATTCCTAAAATACCCTTGAGTATTTTATAAACATGATGTTATTATGTCAACTTGCATCTCATTTATGTTTAAGAGTCAAAGCAATAAAGTTTGCATAAGTTTCCTTTTTCTATACAACTCTTCTTGTTCCAATAGTAATAAAATTTTCTCTCCTTACCATTTTCCAAAAATTATTATTCTAAATAAAAAAATAAAATAAAGAACAAAATTCGTACTTCAAATCTCTTGGCATTGTACAAAGAAAGCACAAATACATGAATAGTCACCTAAAAAAGACAGAAAGACACAACTGACCTTATAATATTCTAATTAAAATACGTGCAAAGCACGTAATGTTGACTAGTACATATATATATATATATATATATATATATATATATATATATATATATATATATATATATATATATATATTATATATATATATATATATATATATATATATATATATATATATATATATATATATATATATATATATATATATATATATAGTGCTGCAAATGAGCCAAGCCGTTCGCGAGCTGCTCGAAGCTCGGCTCGATAAAAGCTCGTTTAAGCTCGGTTCGTTTAGTAAACATGCTAAGCTCAAGCTTCATTTTCGGGCTCGTTTAATAAACGAGCGAAGCTCAAGATTAGAAGTACTCGGCTCATTTGAGCTCGTGAGCTGGCTCGTTGATGAGCTTGCAAGCTGGCTCATTTAGAAGCTAGTTTAGGAGCTTGTTTAGAAGCTCCTTTGTTCTTTGTTGAATTCTAAATATATGTATATTTGTGTGCATTATATATTTATATGTCCTTAATAATTGATATTAAGGAACTTTTTAATTAATAATATCACAGTTACTTGAATTTAAACCTAACTAAATTGAAATCGAGATCGTTAAGCTTGAAATCAAGGTTAATGAGCTTGAAATAAAGTTGAGCGATCTTGAAATCAAGATTAACGAGCTTGATTTTGAGCTTATCAAAGTTGTTTATCAAGCTTGAATCAAGCTTACTTATCAAGCCAAGCTCGAGCTCAAACCAAGCCAAGCTCAAGCTTAATATAAACAAGCTCAAGCTCTAAAATAAAAAAATTATGAAGCTTGAGCTTGAGCTCGATTAATTCTACTCAAGCCAAGCTCAAGCTTACAAAAGCTCGGCTCGGCTCGGCATGGCTCGTTTGCTGTCATATATATATATATATATATATATATATATATATATATATATATATATATATATATATATATATATATATATATGTATGTATACACATATATGTATGTGTGTTTGTGTGTGATTGTAAACCCCCAAAAATTTTAATACAATTTTTTTATTAATCGATTTTGGTTTTTCGTAATCGTACGTCACGTGCGAGTTCGCGTTCTTCTTATTTGTACGTCGCGTGCGAAATTGTGAGTTGATATAAATTTTATACCAAAAATGTTTTATTAAAAGATTTATGTTATTTTGAATTATTGCGTCGCATCGAGATTTGACAAATGTTATTTATTATTATAAAAAGACTAGTGATTTTATTGTACAAATAGTAATTTAGAAAAACTATGTTTTATAAAAGTATCTTAATTGCGATGTGCATGAAAACTATTTTGATTTATAGAAACTATTTGTAACCACTTTAATTATTTATAAAAAGTAATTGTCATTTTTGAAATTTATTTATTATTGTATTTTATTATATATGAAAAATGAAATTTGAAATTATGTGTGATTAATATCTAATTAGTTATGATAATTTAATTTGAAAATATTTTAGTTTTAATAGAATTTAAATTTAAGATAGGATTTACTTAGATATAAATTCAATCAGATTTGATTGAAATAGTTTTGAATCTATTTGGATTAAATATGATATTATCTATGGGGAATTTAAATCATCCCAAAGCCATATCCAATTGGAGCCCCACCTCCTAAATACGGAGAGCCCCATTGCTCTCTCTTTTTTTCCTCCATAAACTCCATAACCAAAATACTCAACCACAACCCAGAAATTGTGCATTGTGTCTGTGTCCCCGTCCCGCTCCTATCCACTATATTTCTATTTTGTACATATACATGGTTTCTCCATATCCGACAGTCCCGGACACGAACCCTTTCAATCCCTCGTGTCTCGTAGGACACGAATCCAGTTTCCGACACAATCTCTGACATCACCTAAACCTAACCTAGACATTGTCGTTCCATGTCCATCCGTCGCCTCGGCAAGCCCCGCCACCTCTCCATCGCAGCAACCTCCGCCACTGCCATCGTCACCTCTGACTTTACCTCCATCATCAACGTCACCACCACTATCGAAGCCCTCGCCAAACCCATCCTCGTCGACGACTTCGCCAACGCCACAACCATCACCAACATCGTCATCATCTCCACCACTCCCCGGCCGACCCTCCTTCCTGCCACCATACTCTAGGCCATCATCGGCCACATCGGTCCCCATCCACCGCAGCCCACAAAAATCCCCACAATACCTCCGCCCACAGGACCCCATCACCCTCGTCATGACAGCCATCCAAAACCCCTAATCACACCATCACCATCAGCAAGAATGAAAAACTCACCTCTTTCCCGACCATCGAAGTCCGTATGTGCCGGTCTTCCGTTCTGACC